>JASDQU010106792.1:101363-127799 GCA_032191745.1 Picea mariana | reverse complement strand
CAGGGAAGGCGTAAACTCTAGCGCAGGTCGGGCACTGTTTCTTCTGGGCGGCTCGCGAATGGGCTGCATAAAACATGTCAATTCGTTGCTCCAGGCGTGCCATGCGGAAGACCTGATCCCCCAACAGCTGTCGTATCTCGAAGAGGAGACTGAGAAGGTCCCAGTCCCCTGAAGCATACCGCTCGGGGCCATTGGTGTCTGCGCACTCCTCTGGAGCTGCCTCACTTCCGCCCTGCTCGTTGCAATCCTCTGCTGCCTGGGTGAGCTCTGGAGGCAGTTCCTCCACCACATAACATGGTGTGTAGGGCCTTTCCTCGTCGGGGAGAGCTGCTGCCATTTGGGAGGGGCCATCCAGGCCAAAGGTCGTTCTCTGTTGCCATATAGCGGATTCTTCGAACCGGGTAAGCCCCAACTGTGAATCCGAGTCGGCCGCCTAAGATTTTCCCCTCTCGAACTCTCGTGGAGGCCTCCATTGCCCCTGTCTGCGTCGTCGGGTGGCCAGTGTGATGGCTCGCTCGAAAGTTTCCTTGCGTTTCCTGCGCGACTGCGCAGCATACCATGCTGCCCCCCGTCGCGACCTGCCTCTAAACCTCGGCATGTTGCAGCACAAATGTGCCAAATTCTATCGGAATGATGGTGTGTCGAGGTGCTCTAGGGGGTTCGGCTCCCACAACTGATGGAGAGAATGAAAAACAATGAGACTGTGGCTGTGGCCATAACCTCCCCCATCAATTCATCCATTAAACTCGACTGATAACTGCTGGTACTCGCCGCTTGCTTGAGGGGTCTTGGCCCTTGAATTCTCAGGCGTGTGTGCATGGTATCGTTAATGGGCGAGGTGACGGGGGCCAGTGGGTTTATTTACTCCCCGTCCTGCCTCCCCTCCATGTGTCTGTATTGGTCTATCTGTCACCCCATCCGGGGATTTTTCTTGTACCAAATTTACACAAACTTATTTTCCACATTAATATTAATTGTACCAATTGTTTTCATCCAAGGATATCTAATAATAACATTCATATCATTCATATCTATGGCATGGAAATCATAATGAAATACATGTTTTTCCATGGTGAGATTCGACTATTTAAAACCATGAATATTTTTATCCTCAACATGTGTGCTTTTCCCATTCTTTGCAAGAACTTGCAATTTATTAACCAAGTGAACATTGATAAAATTATGTAGGCAACTAGAGTTAATAGAAACGATGATATTTTTTTTATGAATGCATCCATGAACCTATAATATAGAATTTCCACATGAAAATAAACCCTTCATTCATTTCTTCATCCTTACATTTTGTATGAGATCACTTGTCTTAAAATATTTTTTCACATGCTTCATCAAAAAGTGCCATCAACTCACAAAAGTCAAATGATTTCCACCACATGTGAGCATATTTTATGAAACCATACTGTAGATAATTTTTCCACTTTTCTTTCCATAATGGATTTTGGGACTTTATGAATTTTTCAATAGTAGGACCATCATCGTTTCTAGTAAAAAATATCTTGCTTGGAATAAATATTCAACCAAAAGTATGATTTATAAATATCTTACTATGAAAATAGTTCATATTTTTCTAGAAAAACCCTAAAATACCATTGAATTTAAAACGTTGATAAATTCACTTCCCAGAATCTATTTCAGCTAATTGTGTTTTTTGAAACTAGGTATTTTTCTAAGAGAAATTAAAATATCCAATTTGTTTTTGCAAATTCTATTCATAAAGTTCCATATATGAAACTGAAGTGTGTCGCCTTCCTTCTAAAAGATCTACAAAAATAAAACATGTATTCCCTTCTTTGGCCAAGGAAGGAGCTTTGATACCAATTGTTAAGTACCTGAATATATATTAAAATATATCATGATATAAACCCTTCATCTCAACAAGAATAAACTAAAGCATTCACTAAAACATTAAACATAAGAAATAGTCAAAACCCTTGAGGTAGGGTAACACCATATATCATTCCTTATGAAAGGAATGTACTCCCAAGAAATATTTTCTTTCTATAGTAATAATATTCTTCATTATCCTTGATAAATTTCTTACACTTCTTTATATAGAATTCTCTCTCTCCCCTAGTAACATTCTAGAGAAGCAATATTATAGTAGGTGGAACCTTCTATAAATCCTTCTCACATTTATTATGTTCATATTGATCTAACTGCCATAGTGGGCCTTATTTAATAATAATATGGTGGACCTAGTCCACCTTTCATTGAATGGCCTTCACTAACAACACATAACCACATTCCCATTGGGTACCTCCCTAGGTACCCCATATTACCTCCCTAGGTATACTATAGTCCATCACCCTTCACATGTTTCATCCTTGAACCATCAGAAGAAACCATACAATATGATTGGCTAAGAAATGTATCCAAATTGTACCGCACATGACTATCCATCCATACTAATCGAATACAAACATGATGTCCAACCGCTTCCTGGCCACCTTGAGCTTGAGCCTTATCACACCTTTGGTTGCATGGGATTGTTTCTCTATATTGATATCATCCCCTAATGTTGGTATTCCTCCATTTACCCCTTGATTGGTTTCCTTTATGGTTCCGTGTTGGTTCATAATACATGTGTTGATTCACATAACCATTCCTTTATGATTGTTGTTTCTCTATATTGTGTGGATAGAGATATACAAAAAACTTTAGAAATAGGTATTTTTTTCCTCAATCCTGCAATATGGTGTTCCCTTGAGTCAATTATATCCTTGGATTTCTTATAGTGCCCTTCATGAGGCTTTGTTTCATGTCCTTATGTATACTTGTCCTTTGTTTCAACTTCAGATTCTGGAATAACTTATTTTCTTTCCCCAATGGGCCCTTATTTCTTACTAAGAGACAAATCCTGCAATGTAACATTATTTTTCTTGTACCAAAGTTTTACAAACTTATTTTCCACATTAACATTAATTGTACCAATTGTTTTCATCCAAGGATATCCAATAATAACATCCACATGATTCATATCTATGGCATGAAAATCAAAATGCCAAACATATTTGTCCATGGAGAGATTCAAAACTTAAAAACTTGAAAATTTTTATCATCCTATTGTGTGATTTTCCTATTCTCTGTTGGAACTTGTAATTCATTAACCAATTAAACATTGATAAAATTATGCATGCAACTAGAGTTAATAGAAACAATGATATTTTATTTATGAATACATCCAAGAACCTGTAATATAGAATTTCCACATGAAAATAAACCTGTGGTTCTTTATTCATCCTAACACTTTGTATGACACCACATTTCTAAAACTAATTTTTCATACGTTTCATTAGAAAGTGCCATCAACTCACAAAATTCAAATTATTTCCACCATGTGAGAGCATCTTCTATGAAACCATAGTCCAGATACATTTTCCACTTCTCTTTCCATAATGAATTTTGAGACTTTATGAATTCTTTAATACTATGGCCATCATATTTTCTAGTAAAAAACATATTGCTTAGAACAAATATTCAACCAAAACTAAGGTTTATAAATATATTATTGTACAAAGTGTGTGGCTTTTTCGGGAAAAACAATGAAAATTTGTCGAATTTAAAACATTGATAACTTCACTTCCCAGATTCCGTTTCACCTGATTGTTTACTTTTAAATTGGGTATTTTTATAAGAAGAATTCAAATATCCAATTTATTTTGGAAAATTCAGTTCAAAAAGATTCATATATGAACCCAAAGTGTGACGCCCCCTTTTTCATTTTAAAAAATATGAAAAAAGAAAAAATGTCTTCCTTTTTTTTGCCAAGAAGCTCTGATACCAATTGTTAAGTACCTAAATAGATATGAAAATATGTCATAATATAAACCCTTAATCTCAAGAATAATAAGCCAAACCGTTCACCAAAATATTGAACACAAGAAATATTCAAAACCCTTGAGGTGGGGTAACACCATATATTACTCCTTACTGAAGGAATCCACTTCCAAACAATATTTTCTTGCTACAATAACAATATTCTTCATTATGCTCAATACATTTCTTACACTTATTTATATAACTGTCTCTCTCTCTTCTAGGAACATTCTAGAGAAGGAATATTCCAGTAGGTGAAACCTTCTAGAAAGCCTTCTCACATTTATTATGTTCATATTGATCAAACTACCATAGTGGGCCTTATTTAATAATAATATAGTGGACCTACTCCACCTTACATTGAATGCCCTCCACTGATAATACATAACCTTGTTCCCATTAGGTACCTCCCTAGGTACCCCATATTACCTTCCTAGGTATGCTACATACATGATTTTAGTTTGAATGTGCATGTGTTGCTGAATAAATGCTAAATGTTTCTCAAGTTAACCTTGACCAAGTATTAAATTCCATTTTTTTCCAATAGTTATATGGTGGGGTATAATTGAATCCATCTTTTAATATTGTGAGTTCTAAATGAGAGTTGATATGAAAGTTCGATCTCTAGATTTATCTATTTCATGCTTTTTTTAGTGCACCTATAGTGACCATACAGTTTCAACAATACATAAATTTCCATAGGAACATGGGATTTTATAAATACATTTTAATACCCTAATATCTAATGACTTCTTATGTTGGATGTATTGGATAACCCAGGTTATACCCTAGTTCTCCAACAAAACACTATTCACCATCATCCATTCTAGTAAACCAGAAGGCTACACTGCGCACAATGCAATCTCACCCAAGATGGCTTATGGGTGACTAAAGGACACAGATGTTTGCAATAATGGAAGGGATTGGGGATGTTCCTTTTACTTCTACTTATATTTTAACATGCATCATGACATATACTTCGTTCATATAAGTTTATCATTTAGTTTATTATTCATTATCAAGACTGTGCACTATAAGATACTATTCTAACCATTCATCATTCATTTGTAATTGCATAAACAACAAAAAAAAAATCAAACACATTGCAACATAATATTTTATCATGGTTCACCCCCCTGGGATACTTCCATAATATATTATTCTTTATTCATTATTGATTAAAATAATGATGTGCACATTACATCATGAGATTATGAATGGTGAGGCTAACTAGCATTGCACTAAGCTCCACAAATTATGACCTAAACCTTAATTACACTCCAAAACTAACTCGAAGTGAACTCTGAAACTCTCAACAACACAAAGAATTAGACTCAAACCCAAAAATTTCCTGCTCCAATAGGCCCCCAACACTAACTTGTGGATCTTCCCAAGAAACTCATCTCATGTGTGTCTCTTATGTAGATTTATCCAAGGCTTGGAACTTCTTTGTCAGTGCATCGACTTGTGTGTTTTCCCACACACTCTTTTTTGTTAGGTTCTCTGCCACCTACACTATTATGTGCTCCTACAACACTTTCATACTCTCTGAGTGTGCATTTTACAGTATTCCTTTTCTTGTGTCCAACTCCCTGATCATTCTTTATTATTTCTCCTAAAGTGACTCCAACTGACCCTATCTTGCCTGTTTTTCCTCTTGGATTGTCTTGACTTTTGCTTGAAGGATATTCATCTCCTCCATGGCCTTCATCCTATCTAATATGGACATTGTCTTATGTATTTTTTTTAAATCTTTCACTGTGACATTTTTCTTCTCTTCACTCTGATTCAATTGTTGGATCCTTTCATCTTCTTTCAAGCTTGTCCAAATTTGCATGGTTCTTTCATAGAGCTCTATTATTTATTTTATTTCTAGTGCAATCTTATATGTGTTTTGTGTGGATTTTTGCATCCTTTATGATATGAATTATGGAGGGGTGGTTGGATTTATCTTCCCAACCAATTCAACTATCTCATGTTTGTATCCCTCCATTGTCTTCTTTATTCTCTTGATTTTTTCCTTGATGCTGAGTTCTCCTGCTAGTGTGTTTTCTAGTATCATCTATAAGAATTCCTCAAGTATTGTCTCCAGATTGTCTATGCATTGTTTTCCTCTCCTCATTCTATATGTACTTCTGTAAGAAATGTACCTAGCACCTCCTTGGATTCCTTGGTTGTTTCCAGGTTTGTTGTGTCTGTTTTGGCCCTGGATTGTACTTCTTGCGCAACACTGACCTGTAACTCATAGTGATCCGGATTATTTTTGGCACGAAATAAGAGAGGAGATATATTAAAGAAATTTACATAGATGAATAAACAATATAATAGATATATATCACAAATATAACCATAAACACAATGATAAAATAATACACAATTTCTATTAATGAGAGAAATGTACAAAACTATAGAAATATAGAGTGAAAGACTTACTAGAATGGTGGCAACTTATCTCTGAGAAGAGATGTGACAGATACTCACTTTCCAAAGAATATGATTGTTAAAATGAGGCTCCAAAGGCCTTTTTAACATAAAGAAAATCCAAAACCCTAACCTTAGAAGATGAAAATCCAAAAATTTTGTGGACCCCATTTTGGGTAGTTTGGTGTATACAAGTCTCGGGGGCATAACTTTGGCATACAATCTCTGTTTGAGGTGCACGATAGCTCATTGGAAAGGTATCGTGAGGAGATTCATTTTGGGTGATCAATAAGAACCATAAAATAGTATTGAGGTTCCCTATCATGAAAAATCATCATTTAGGACCTCAAAATGGCCCCAAAAGTTTAGGAATCAAAGAACTACTAAAAATAGTAAATTGGCAATGAACTATTTTGAGCCAGTTTGAATAGGTGGGTGGCCATTGATATAATGTTGGATCAATCCTCAATCATTAGGAATAAATGGTATCCATTGCATTGAGTTCCCCGGGGAGAGGGGAAATCATGTTCTGAATCTGAACCTTGGTGAGCTTCTTTCCTTGCTGGAGAAGTTGCGCTGCTTAGCTTGTTGAATACTATCACAAACTTGTTGTTGGTGGGGTTAAATTTTTTTAACCAAATGGTTGTATATTGGCTTGATTTGGCAGTGCATAGGTACCATTGTAGGTGAAGAAACAACATATTCTTTCTCTTATGCAATCTACTTCTGTTGGAAAGAAAGGTCTTGGGCCAAGGCTACAGTGGTTGCAGTGTCCTTATGTTCACCTTTTGAATAGATCATGAAGAATTTGAATTGTGTATTATGAGATAATACATTGTGACATTATTTAGGTGGGATAGTATTCAGAACTACTTCTGATATCCTATAGAGATGACCCCCTAGAGTAATAATGACACTATGGGGTGGAGACTCATAAACAACATGGATCTTCCACATATATGGCTAGCCCAAAAGAACATCATAGACATCCAATAGGGAAACATAACATAATACCTCATCCTTTAAGGGTTGGATGTTGTATGAAAATAGACACTAATGGTTGACATGAAGATCTCATCCCTGTCGAAGCCACCTGATGTTGTATGGTTGCGAATGTGATGTTGTCAAAAATCCCAATTGTTTTAAGACCTCTAATAAGATGATGTTCTTCTGGATTCCACTATCAATAATAAAATGTAGCAGGGTCCCCTTCACCCACATCTGTGAATGAAAAATAAGATCCCCCTATTCAAGATATGTTGGTTATTCTAGTTGAATTGTTATGGTCATGAGAGTAGCAATGGGGTATGCATCATTGATCTATCTTCTACCAATATTTTTTGAATCATATTCTAAATCAGGGTTCAACTCCTTTTGTTTGATCTCAGCCACCATTGATTATTTTGAGATACATTCATCGGTGTTGTGATAGGGGATTTTGTCTAAATCACACCATTTTTTAGTGTCCTTCTTCATCATTCTGTTACCGTTTTTTCCTTGTGGCTTGGACTGGTTTTCTGGAGGTTGGTTGTTAGGGTCATCTCCGCCATACTTTGGTTGTTGCGTATTTCAGATCTGAACTACTGCTTGTTCTATTTCTTGTCATATAGTTGGCTTAGGTTAATGGATAGTTTGTAAGGATTGTTGGTTTTCATTGATGTCAACCATTGGAGAGTGATATTGTATATTGATTTCAACCCTTAGTGATTGATGTCAACCCTTAGAGAAAGTCCGATAGTGAATTTTGGTAGCACAAAGGTTTGGGTAATTGACCCAAGGTTGTTTCATGTATAATGGTATGGGTTTTAATATATTTTAAGCTAAGACTATTATATATGGATATTATATTTCATTCCATTTTCGGTGGTATGTGGAACGTCACATAACTCCTAACGGTTAGAGAGTTATGGCCATGTGAAGCTGGAGAACCCAGGTTTGGGTAATGGACCCAAGTTTGTTTTATGGATAAAGGTATGATTTTAGATATATTTTCAGGTAATATTATTCTATATGGATATTACATGTCATGCCATTTCCAGTGGTATGTGTAACGTCACATAATTCCTCACGGTTAGAGATTTATGGTCATGTGAAGTTGGAGAACCCTCATGAATCATATAGAAACCCCAAAATGTCAAAGTAGTCAAAGTGGTTTAAGATGTTTTTAGAAGTTAAATAGTAAAGTGAATTGATGAGTGTACTATAATTCAAATTGAATACAAAATAAAGTATTTAAATAANATGTCATGCCATTTCCAGTGGTATGTGTAACGTCACATAATTCCTCACGGTTAGAGATTTATGGTCATGTGAAGTTGGAGAACCCTCATGAATCATATAGAAACCCCAAAATGTCAAAGTAGTCAAAGTGGTTTAAGATGCTTTTAGAAGTTAAATAGTAAAGTGAATTGATGAGTGTACTATAATTCAAATTGAATACAAAATAAAGTATTTAAATAATAAAGTTAATGGAAAAATTACTAAGTTGACAAGTGGTTAGAAGTGTGTTAGCCCTAAAATAAGGAAAGTGGTTTAAAATGGTTAGAAGGTAACCCTTTGAGGTAAAGTGAAGTGATGAGTGTACTATAAGTCAAAGTGGATACAAAAAAAATCATTTAAATAATAATTTTAATGGATAAATTACTAATTGGACCAGTTGTTAGAAGTTGGTTAACCCTAAAATAAGGAAAGTGGGTTAAGATGGTTAAAAGGTAACCCCTTGAAGAAGCTACATGAAAGTATAAATAAGAGGAAAGGCTCTCTCATTTTAAATCACACTTGAGAATATTGAATATCTAGAAGTGAATAAAGTAACCAAGGGATATATGAGCTGAATTTCAGAGAGAAGGTGAAGTAAAGAAGGCCAAAATTCAAGGGAGGATAAATTTGTTTGTTGATGCTTTCTACGGTATGTTATTTACACGTCATCTCACCATTTTCACAATAATTTTTTTTCTAGAATGATTCAGACTGTGAAATGGATAGACCATTGAGAAAACATATACAAGTAGTTGTGGTATGCATTTAATATTGTGGGTCATTGTATTTTTGGAGTTACACTCGGTGGAAAATATGGTTTGTGGCTAGTCCTGAAACTAGTCTAAAACAGGTGTTTTGGGTAAAAGCGTCATAACATCTTCATAAAAAATCAAAATTAAGTAAGAAAAAATGTGTTCGTTATAGTACATTCTTTAGTATTCCATGTAAAAATTTTAGATCCATACAACAAATATTGCATGTGGGGCACGCTCTACAAGTTCTCTCTCTAGAATAAGCCAAAATTCAAATAGGTATGCCATTTTTGCTATAAATCCTTTTCTGAGAGGTTTAAAGTAGTGACACCTGGGGGAATTGCATAAAACACATTGAAGAGCATTGTGTAATATTTTCAGATCTTTTCTCATTACATGTACATAGTTATGATTATTTCAAGTTAGGGTTGTTGACTAATCCAAAAATAGTCATGTGAGACTAAAGAAAAGTTTGATGAAAATGCTAGTCTCTTGTTGTGAAAGTTAAGGAATGTTTGTAGGTATGTGATCATATACACCAGTTCTATTACAGAGTTACAAACCAGATATGGATGATGAAATTGATGAGGGCTTTGGTTGAGGTACATGTTGGGAACATGCTTGAGACAAGTAGTTGATGAGTTAGCACATACATGATGTGTATAGTTGATGATGTTGGTACATCTTGATGAGTTATAGTTGATGAGTAGTTGATACATATTTGGTACATACATTGTACATGGTTGGAGGAACTTGTTAGTAGTATTGTTGACACATGTGTTGCACCTCTTTCATCACCTTAGTGAGCAAAATAGAGGTGTGTGCAAGCTTAGTTGGGTTTGCTAAGCACAAAAGCTGCAAGGAAAAGGGTTAGATAGAGAAATAAAAAACAACAAATAAGAAATAAACTAAGAAATAAAACAACAACTAAATTAATCAACATAGAGACATAAGGACAAAAGAAACAATGAGACCCATGTCACCAATAATAAGGCTGATATTAGTGAAAGAAAACACCGAGAAGCAAGAGGACTATGAGTCCCTTCTTCCTCAAAGGGAGGGCTCTTGGACCCCCACAAATAATCTCTTCTTACAACTTTGAAAATGAAAATGAAAATGCTGAAAGAATTATTTGCTAATCCACTCAAGGGGTGAGATGGATTTCCCAATGCAATGATGCAAGTATACTCTTGGCAAGGATAGAAGATTCCTCAAGAGAATAATGGCAGCATAACTTTGCTATGAATTCCTTGAAAAATGAAGTGTATCCATGTCCTTTTTATAGAATTCCTTTGAGTTATTGTCCAACTAGTTTGTAGTGTGTAAAGAGGCTAATTAGGGCATTTCTAGGTCTTTGACTAGCCACCTAGTTGAATTCAATCTATATTTGAGTGTCAAATCAACTTGGAAGATGAACCATAAGTGGGTGGGAGGCCGACAACTCTCATAAATGCATTGTTTCTCAGGTGCGCATATTTTTGCGACAACAACCGTGCATCGTGCACATGTGCACGATTTCTTCTTTCCTGTTTTGAGCATGTGCGCATGCACCCTGTGTCTTCATAGCACCCTTTAATTTTTGCACTAGTTGTATAGTTTTGACCATTTGGGAATGCTTTTGTGTTAATTTGGGTCCATGGATTACCTCATAACTATTTGACGATGCTGAATTCTTGTAACCATTTGTGGACGAAATTTTAGTGATAATAGATGCCCCCTGATGGATGAGGTTAGGAGCATACGTATAGCTAAAATCCATCAATGTTTCTTCTACTGAGAGTGCTATTGTAAGAGAGAGTAATAGTGGGTTTTTCAAGAGTGCCCCGCTGGAGGGAGAAGAGAACCTGTAGAACCCAACCTTCCATAAGGTGTGTAAGAAATAAACTGTGTATAAACGAGGTGGGCATGCCCCATGCTCATGTCATTTAACTTGAAAAGAGGAATGACGTGTTGATGTAGACAACCGCAGTGCCCTCGGGGGTGGTTGTGATAAAGGTAAAATAAAATTATGTGGAGGAACATACTCTTAATAGTAGGCAGTGACATCTGTAAGAAGTATCACAGATCTTGTAGGCATTGATAGCCCAGCCAAGTTCAAAGGTCTTTGGCAAGTATAAGAACTAACTGCAATAGTCGCAAAGTAAGACCCACCATAACATGAGAAAGTATTGACGTTGAATGTTATGGGGGTCAATGACAGCATGGAGCAATTATGGTTCTCCTTGTCCCATCCGAGAGCTCTCATTGGTAAGGTAATGAGAGTCAAGATACTGTCGCCCTTCTGGAAAATTGTGCTAATGTCGACAAAAGGGGGGTGCGACTCTCAGAAGCAAAGGGCTTTGTGAAATCTTCTAGGTGAGGTTAGGATTCGAAGGAGGTACATGGATGAAGTCAAGATGTAGGAAGACTCAAGACTACCCTTGGTTGGGGTATATGTGAGGTGAAAGTGGCTGCAACCGTTCAATGAGGTCGAGTGTCTGAGGGACAACAAGAGAGGGGATAAGTTGCACCAGAGGCGGGACAAAGTGAACAAACTCAGAGGGTAGAGGTAAGTGGCCTGTGGGATACTCTGAATATATGGATGATGTCATCAAGGGTAGATGATAAGTAGTGCCCCAACAAAGGGTGACATGGGTTTCTTTTGCCAAAAAAGGGAAGAAGGATGCCAAAGGTGATGACAAAAAGGGTAATGTAAATGCTAAAAAAAAAGGCGTTTGTACAATAAAATAAACAATACTTTGGGATAAATGTACAAATACAGAAATGGGTGCCCCAATGTAACATGGTTGGCTCGGGTAGGGCACAATTTGCTTGGAGAATTGGTGGAGGGTGGGGGCCCCATGGGTGGGTTTCTGTATGAGGTAGGTGAAATGAAGGGAAATTTGCAGATGGGCAAACTGATTGTGAATGAAATGGAGGTTTCATGATACTACAGAGGTGCAGGAAAAAATAGAACCTTAAAGAGATAATCTGGGAGTCTATTGGGAAAGCTAGAAAAATGACAAGAAGGAGTATATAGCTAATTCATGACATGATGTAAGACTATCGAGACTCCCATCCCTAAAGGGTTTTGAAAAACACCATGAGTTTCAAAGGTGAAAAAGGGTTCTATGAATGGGACAATGCATGTGGGTAAGAGTGCTACCGGGTGACAGTACCGAAGATGCAAATAGAGGTGTTGAACTCCTCAAATAAATCGGTGGATTTTAATTGATTTTTAGATGATAGGTTGTGTTCTAAATTTAATTTTCAAATTTCTGTAAATAGGTTAGAGAGTCTGTATTTTCAAAACAATCTCAAAAGAAATGTTGATTTTGGTTCGGTCAAGAAAATGGCAAAATATCAGGTTTCGGTGGTTTAGGCGAGCCTCCACTGTGCTCATTAACCACCAAAAGTTTTCATTTTCGGCAGATAAGGGGTTGAAGCAGAAGGCAAGTAACCACCGAAAGTGTTTGAATGGGAAATAAGAAAGCTTGTGCTTTCGCACAAACCAGATGTCAAAGATCAGCGCAATGATTAGAAATACATCCGTCGAAAGCTGGCCATGCGGGAGATGATGCACATTCGTGGCATCCATCCGATAGGTTTGACGCACCTGTGTCTTATCCATCGCATTGATAATTTCAAAAACACACAGAGCGGTGATTGGCAGGTATGATTGCACGAAGCTACCCTCCATTTTAGTGGCAAGTACTTCAGCCATCATTACTAGGTCATTCCTTCATCTGAAAACTTGATGAGTTATAATGAATTCCGAAGATCGCTGAAGACAACCACAAGCTCGCAATTTTATCAGCAAATCGTATTTTCAAAAATCCTGATCTCGCTTTCTCTGGTGATTGTCAAAGTTTCACCGAGTTCAGCAAGCATCCTGAGTCAAGGAAACCTGGTCGGGTTATCAGGTAAGATCGGAAACTATTCTCTTTCAAAGTTTCAGAAATAAAAATGCCCCCCAAAATATAAAGTTTTGGCATTCCTCAGCTAAATTGTCGTCCAAAAGTGGTTCAGTGTTTTAGTGAATTCATTAATCCTATGCTTTTGTCACCCGATTTCACTGGTTTTTCATAAGTGATATCGACTGTATTCCTAGTTCCCAGAGCCATTGCCTCCCGAACACTTTGTTTCCCACAGTTCCAGGCATAGTCAGCATCGAACCATGTCGAAAGAAAGTCCTGCTTTGAGATCCGAAGTGGATGGCATGTGGTATTTTGAAGCTCATCCGGAAGTAGCAGAGTGTTTTAGACAGACAACAATTTTCACATACTGTGAGAAATTGACTACATTTCACCAACAGGTGGCCGAAGCTTTTTCCCTCTCCTATGATGGAAGGATTGCTAAAATAGAAAAGGAGGAGATTATTATAGAAGAAGTAGCTATTGCCGAATACACAGGGTTATCCAGAACGGGGGACTATTGGTTTAAGACCTCCTCACCTTCAAATGTCGAATTCAGGTCATATTTGTTACCAGTGCATAAAGATTTGACCTAGAAGAAGGATATTCCCATGTCCTATCTGGAACCAAAGTGGCAGTCCCTATTGAGGGAAATTTTGGTGTATATCACTTGTGAGGGGCACTACAACAGGGTAATGTATTACCATTTTAAACTTCTGAATCATTTCATAGGCAGAGGACTGATAAACCTGCCTTACTTATTTCACAAAACCCTGGCAAAGATGGTAAGACAAGTCAAAGCCCAGCCTGCTAAGGTTAGCAGCAGATTATCACATCAAGGGATGATTTCTCTTCTTGTGAGAGAGGCTCTACAGAGGAAACAAATTGAGTGGCGTTTCTTTTTGTTTTGGAATAAATTTCAGACAGAAAGACCACCAGAGGCAGAAGCCAAGAAAGATAGAGGAAGAAAAGATCCTACTCCTAAGAGTAGTCATAGGAGGAGGAAAGGAATCTCAATGCCCAGAGATTCTATAAAAGCATCACCTAGCAAGAAGGAAATAATCAAGAGGAAATTACAGTTTGAAGATAAATAGTCCAAAAACCTTGCCACAGGAAAAAACCTTCTCAATCTCGCTTATAGTGACTCTGAATCAGAGCAGGGGGTGGCAGAGACACAGGACAACTTGCAGATCAAACAGGATGCAAAATTGAATTCAAATCTACCTCCATCAAGTCCTCCAGAGACCCAAAGGCAACCAGAAGCAGAAGCCTCCTCAAGCAGGCCTAAGAAAGGTAGAACACAGAAAATAAACATGCTCCTACAACAAATTTATGAGATGGAAGTTCTAGAGAGGGTGATCGAAAAGGCCAACACCGATCTCACTGACAGAAATGCTAAACTATTCAAAATGAATCAAACTCTTAAAGAAAAACATGAAAAAATCAAAGATAGAAACAGAGTTTTGATCAGAGAAAACATGAAATTATACAGGCAGCTCAGGATTCTGAGGCTCAAGTTAAAGGAATTTAAATCACCAGAGGAGGAACAAACTRGGTTGGACACTTTGGCTAATTTAGCCACAACTATCATGAATGTGCCAGAACTCCCTACACAGCCAACGGAAGTTCGTAGGTCTGCACGAACCAGGACTGCAGCATCTAAGAAAGCTTGAGCATTAAAAGAGGATCCAGGATAAACATTTTTGCAATTTTGAAATTTCTTCAAAGTTTAACCTTTTGTGGTTTAGGCGATCCTCCAATGTGCTCATTAACCACCGAAACAGGTGTTTTCGGTGGATAACTCACCCAGAAACTTTCCCAGATAACCACCGAAAGCCTGTGTGTCCAGAATTGGATGAGTTTTTACATAGATCAAGGATTTTTGAGATGAAAAGATTCGAGATCTTTTCGAATGAATGTCTAATGAATTATCAAGTCTAGCCCAACAGTTATTTTTGACAAATTATGGAGAAAGGAGTTATTTCAAAGGTCTATGGACATCTTTAATTAAGACAGAAAAGCAGGACACCTGGCCACATCAGCAAAGTCGACTTAGTCTCTATTTGAAAGTCATCATTTAGCCTTGGGAGGCTGTTCTACACTACACCAACAATCAACAGAGAGAAATATGGGATTGGCCTCATTTTGGGGAAGCATCCCACTTCTTTTGCAACTGAATTTTGAATTACTATGTTTAGTATATTTGATCCTTGTTTTCAGGATCTTAGAACTACTTTGTAATTCTATAAAGATTAGGATAGAAGATGAACCAAAGGTTCGATTTTGGGTTCTACATGCTGCTATTGTAAGAAAGACCTATTCTTATTATATGAAAAATTGCAGGCTTCCTTCAGTTGTGTTGTCAGACTTTTCTTTTATGTTCTCTGATATCTTATGAGTGAATGTTCTTTATTGATGCTTATTCAATCTGCATGTGACTGTCATCTCACTAATTGATTGGTTAAGTTGAGAATCATAAGTTATTTCCTTAGTTATTAAACCCATTGTGCTTGTTTTATATGAGTATAATCTGGTTCAATAGCTATCTTCTCTACCATTTAATCAAACCTTGTCTGACTGCATTACTAGAAGGCCTAGTGAGATTTTATATTTCTAGACATTCTTGAAAACACAGTCCAATCCCTAGATATTCATCTTGATCCAAAAACCACATCAATTATTAAGAAAATATTTCCCAAAAGGAGTTAGTTACCAGGCATCTCTGACTTATAGCCTAGGAGAGTTTCCTGGAGTGATAACAAATTGGCGCCGTTACCGAGGAGAGGAGATCGAAGCTCAGCTTCTCTGGGAGACGACATAGATCTAGTTCTTGATGATAGACAAGAAGTAGACACTATCAGGTTGTACATCTTCTATCTGGCGACTCCATTGAAACGAAGTGGCTCCAAAAAGAGCTCACACCAGGGAAAACCCAGAAGGCCCATTGACAACATCAATTCCTGATCCAGAGAAGATCATCAGCAAGGGAAAAGCTTTGCAAAGATAGACTTCTGGATCTACAAGGGAAGTTGATTCAGGTATTCAAACTGATACTCATCCCTCCATATCTAAAATGTCTTTGGTTGAATCCCCTGCTGAAGCTCAAAATTTCCAGGAAATAAAAAATTCATCTCAAGTTTCTAAGATAGAAGAACCTTCATTTTCTTCTAATATTACTGATTCTGTTCTTGAGATTGACATTAAATCCCATCCAAAAGAATTGAGTCCAGAATCCTCCCAACAGAAAGAAAATTCTTCTTCATCCTCTTTTGATTCATCACCCATCAAACCTTCGAAAGGTGTCCTATACACTCATACTAATCTGCATGTTCTTGAAGAAATTATCCATGATCTGTCCTCTAAGGGTGAAGAGAACTTAGCGTTGTTTCTTGGTCAATTTTATAAAGCCTCTTATTTTTCACTGATTTCTGAACCTTCTGCTCGAAACGTAGTGAAACAACCATTCTATTCTAACTCAGGCAGCTCATCTCCTACATCATCTCCTACAAGTTCCTCATCTGTATCAATCACCAAGATTGCCATGGATACCCCTTTGACCAGAATGGAACAGATCTTGGCAAACAGATATGCCCCACTTGTCTTGCCAAATCCCCTGTCTGCCATGCCAACAGGTGACTACCAGAAATATATGCCAAAGTTTACAGGAGCAGGGGAGTACACTGTTGAAGAACACATTGAATCTTTTTATGCTTATGTAGAAAACATTAATATTTTAGAAGAAGATGTGTGGACTAGAGTTTTTGTTCAGAGTTTGGATGGCCAAGCCCGAAAGTGGTTCAAAGAGCTACCAGCAAATTCGATTACTGGTATTGAACAATTAGATGAGGTATTCTTGAAACATTGGGGAGAATGAAGAGACCTGTTATACTATATCTCTGAGTTTGGAAATTTGAAGAGATAAGACGGAGAGTCAGTCTCAGACTTCATCAAGAGATTTAATAAAATGTTTGGTAAGATCCCTGCAGAGATTAAACCAAGCGATGCATCAGCAAAGATCACATTCTCGGCTGCCTTTGATTCATATTTTTGTCTTATCCTAAGAGAAAGATGATCATCCATGCTTGCTTTAATGGAAGACGCTACCCTCGAGGTTGAGTCTAACATTACAGCATCACAAAAACTTAAAGGAAGGGTTGAGAAGAAGAATTCTATTGTTGAGCCCTCCTCCTCTTCTAATAGTAAAATGGAAAAGATGGATAAGATGTTGGATAGTCTTACATCCGAAATGTCAAAATTGAAAGTCCAAAATCAGCAGCCAGAAAGGGCAAAAGAGCCAAATACCTTTGCCCCGAGAAATCCAAATGCTTTTCCTTATAGAAGGAATAATCCACAAGTTCAGATCCTTCAAAGAGATTGGAATGCAGCTGATGATCAGAGGATTAGACCGCCTCTGCAAAATGCAATATTAGATGAAGAACAACCATCATCTCATGATGAAGTTGAGGATGCAGATGAAATAAACTGTTTTGGTGATGAGAATGAGTCTTCATTTTTGACACAGGTAGACT
This sequence comes from Picea mariana, assembly GCA_032191745.1. NCBI lineage: Eukaryota > Viridiplantae > Streptophyta > Pinopsida > Pinales > Pinaceae > Picea > Picea mariana. Next base: position 110,111 of record JASDQU010106792.1, on the reverse strand, counting down.
ATGAAGAGGCCCTGATGGATCAACAAATTCAGGAAGCAAGTGTAGAAGGAGCTGTCTACTTGAAAGATGATCAGAAAGGCTACAACTTAAGATCCAAGAATGTTGGTCCAAAAACACCCATTGCTACCCCTATGAAGAACAAGGAAGATACTGCTCCCGTGAAGAGTAAAGAGGTTGCTGCCATTCAGCCTCCAGTTCCTGAAAAACAAACCCCCCCTCTAGCAAAATAGAAAAAGAAACAAACTTAGCCCCCAGTCAAGGAGCAAGTCAGTCTCAAGGCTCCTTCCAATGAGGTAAAGGTTTCAGACAGACCATCTCTCTCTTTCAATTTTGAATCAGAAATTCAAAAGGTTAAGATACCAATGCCTTTAACTGAACTTATGAAGAATGAAGTCTTTAAAGCAGCCATCTTAAAGTCTCTTGAGCCTAAGACCTCTCCATCAGATGATTTCGTTAACCTACAAGATGATAAGCCTAAAGTGACCATAGGGCCCATGATAGAAGACCATGACGATTCTTGTCCACCATTTTACATATCACTAAATGTCCATGACAAAATCCTTCACAATTGTTTGCTTGATTCTGGGGCATCACATAACCTTATGCCAAAGGCGGTGATGGACGAGCTTGGGCTCGAAGTCACCAAACCATACCAAGATCTTTTCTCCTTTGATTCTAGAAAGGTCAGATGTCTCGGCCTCATCAAAGACATGGTTATTAACCTTGCTCAATTACCAATGAGGAGCATGGTTATGGACGTGGTAGTTGTTGATATTCCACCTAAGTTTGGGCTGCTTTTGTCTCATTCATGGGGAAAAATATTAGGAGGTACATTGCAGATGGATCTATCATACGCTACGATTCCGGTGTTTGGGGGGGAACTGAAAAGACTTTATAGGGAAAACCAGCTTGCTTACATCATCAGCGATGGAAAGAATTTCGTCAATCATCCTATCTATGCTGTGGATACAGATTTTGGTTCATGCATCCTTCAGATTGATGATGGTCAATCAGCTCCTGTGCAGCTAGTGAAGCCTATTGAATAACAGTCTAAAAGTGAGGACATTTCAGTCTGGACTATGTACTTTGATGGGTCCAGCACTAAGGATTTAGTAGGTGCTGGAGTAGTTCTAATCTCTCCTTCAAAGGAGACCATATCTTTGTCTTTCAAGCTCGACTTTAGAACTACGAACAACATAGCGGAGTATGAGGCTCTATTGTTGGGTTTGAATTCAGCCAAAGAGATGGGGATAAAAGGTTTGAAGGTATTGGGAGACGCAGACCTCATCATACAACAGGTAAACAACACCTTTCAGGCTAAAAATATCAGATTAAAGGATTACAGGGACGAGGTATGGAAAGTGCGTGATTCTTTTTCTGTTTTTGAAATTTCATATATACCAAGGGATATGAAGCAGCTCATTGATTCTCTTGTTGTTTCAGCCAGCACATTCATTCCACCCATGCCCCCTAAGCTCAGCTATGAGATTCAAGTAAAATATCGACCCTCCTTACCTGATAATATCAAATATTGGAAATTTTTTGAAGATGATGATGAACTCAACAGATTTCTCCAAGTGGTAAACGAGTTTTCTGATTTGCACATTGATCAGCAAAATCTTAATGAAGAAGAATCAAAATAACCTGAGCTAAAGAAAAAGTTGGGCCAACATGATATTGTTCAGCTACCAAACAATTATATACCTCGAGGTTTGGTACCCCTGGAAAGGCTGTTTGACCAGAATGATGTTCCTTACAAGACAGACAAAAAGGAGAAAGATCTAGTTGTTCAAGAGCATAACATAGGAGGTAAAAGTTAGCCCAAGTTTATAAATTTGTCTTCCGAATTGACTGCTGATGAGAAATCAAAATACTGTAGTGTTTTGAAGGAGTTTTCTGATGTTTTTTCTTGGAAATATAGTGATTTAAAGACTTATGATCCCGATATTATTCATCATAAGATACTTCTGGAAAAAGACACCATTCCTTTCAAGAAAAAGCTTAGACCTATCAGTCCTCTTCTGCTGCCAGTGATTGAGAGAGAAATTAAAAAACTCCTAGATGCCAAGATCATAATTCCCTTGAGATACTCCAAATGGATTGCCAATCTGGTGATAGTAAGGAAGAAAAATGGTGAGGTTCGATTGTTTGTAGATTTCAGAAACTTAAACAAATTCTCTAAAAAGGACAACTATCCTCTTCCTAAGATGGAACACTTGTTACAGAGGATTTCAAGGGCAAAGTTCATGTCTTTTCTTGATGGCTTTTCCGGTTACAATCAAATTTATGTTCACCCTGATTACCAGGAGAAGACTGCATTCACCACTCCTTGGGGTACCTTTATGTACGCCAAGATGCCCTTTGGGTTAATGAATGCCAGAGCCACATTCCAAAGGGACATGGACATAGCCTTTGTGGAAGAAAATGACAAGTTCTTCCTCATATACCTTGATGATATTACAGTATATTCCAGCAGCCATGAGGAGCATCTGAAACATCTAAAAAGAGTGTTCTTAAAATGCAGACAGTTCGAGATCTCATTGAATCCCAAGAAATCCCAGTTTTCCCTAAGGAGGGGTAAGCTCTTAGGCCACATCATCTCAGTAGAAGGTGTAATGATTGATCCAGCACGAGTGGAGGAAATTCAAAAGCTGTCCTTGCCGAGGTCAAAAAAGGACATTCAGTCACTGCTCGATAAGATAAACTTTGTTAGAAGGTTTGTGCCCAATTTTGCAGAATTAGTCAAACACATAACATGCATGCTGAAAAATGGGTCTGAGATAAAATGGACAGAAAATGCAAGAAACTCTTTTCATGATATCAAGCAAGAAATCATTGAATCTCCAATTCTGATCAGCCCAGATTACAATAAGACTTTCTATGTCTTTTCCTTTGCTTCCTATGACACAGTGGCAGTAGTCCTGCTTCAGAAAGATGAGGAAAATTTTGATCATCCTGTGGCTTTCTTCAGCAAAACACTCAGGGATGCTGAACTAAGGTATGACCCTATCGAGAAACAAGCTTATGCTCTCATAAAAGCTTTAAAATCATTCAGAATTTATATCCTCCATTCAAAGGTCATCGCATATGTTCCTTCGTCTTCCGTAAAAGATGTTCTAACTCAGCCAGATATTGATGGAAAGAGGGCTAGATGGATTGCAAAAAGGATTGAGTTCAATATTGAAGTAAATCCCACAAAGCTGGTAAAAGGTCAGGGCCTTGCCAAACTTTTAACAGAGGAAAATCATAAGTTGCTAGACATTAATTTCATAGGAGAAAGTTCAGAAAATTTACAAGCAGAGATGGCAGCGGGAGGGCAGCATGACAGTCAGCAAGTGGCAGAGCACTTGTCTTTATGTTAATGGTATTCTAGAATCATACATTTTCTATAAAAGCTTGAAGTTCCTCCTAAACTCAGTTTGACTCAAGATCGATCTCTTAAGCTCAGAGTTATCAAATTCTCCATTTATAATAATCTGTTATATTGGAGAGACCCTGCTGGCTTGCTTCTCAGGTGTTTATATAAAGAAGAGTCTGTCATGGTAACACATCAGTTTCATTGAGCTATTTGTGGTGGTCATCATTACTGGAAGACNAGCTTGAAGTTCCTCCTAAACTCAGTTTGACTCAAGATCGATCTCTTAAGCTCAGAGTTATCAAATTCTCCATTTATAATAATCTGTTATATTGGAGAGACCCTGCTGGCTTGCTTCTCAGGTGTTTATATAAAGAAGAGTCTGTCATGGTAACACATCAGTTTCATTCAGCTATTTGTGGTGGTCATCATTACTGGAAGACTACTGCCCATAAGATCCTGAGGGATGGATACTATTGGCCTTTCCTCTTCACAGATGTGTGCGCATTCATCAAATCTTGCGACAAATGCCAAAGATTTACTAGTAAGCTGCAGCTGAAATCTTTACCCCTAAGACCTATTGTGGTAAATGGCCCTTTTGATGCGATTCATGACCCTCGTGGTACAACTTCTCTCACCAGGACCTTCTTCGACTCAGGCCCAAAGAACTCAATGGCTCTTCTATCTCCCAATCAGGAGATCTGCACCCACAGTTCACTTCGTGCGACCCTCCTTTCTTAACTTATCGGAGGATCGGAACTTCACAACTCGTGAGCTCACTATCTATCCTTTAGGTTCTCAAATCCTCGAGACCCAATGAGCCGATATGCCAACAAATCACGGTCTCGCTCCCTCGAAACTTCGTCGTTCGCGAGTTTGAATAACTCCTGCCTCGACTTCCGAGGTCCGAGTCGTCGAAGCTTCCAACAACTCGCTATCTCGCTTCCTCGCGTCCTCGCCGCTCGTGAGACCAATCCCTTAATCCTTCAACTCCCGAGACCCGATGTCCCGAGATCTCTTACCACATCACCACTCCTGTGGTCCCCGCGATCTACGAAATTCTTCGAAACTTCACGCCTCGCGACCTCACGATCTCCACGGGAAACCTTCCAATTGCTTCCACGTGAAACGCCAATATACCCGATCTACGAACAGAGTCATGCTCCCTGTGATTCCAATCGACACCCTTACTCTTCCGGACTTCGAACTTCTTCCGCCGCACTGTAGACTTCCTGTTCACCTTCCTCCTTGCGTAACTCCCGAATCAGAAGTGTCTCTCCACGAGACCTGTGCGCCAACCTGCTCGTGAAACTTTCCCGCTGCCCTTTGACAACTTGGAAGGCCTATCTCTCCTGAGATTTTATGACTTCAATCCCTCCAGAAGAAACTCTTTCATGCATCCTTTGCGGTAAATCTTCAATCACAACCAAGTGATGAAGTCTTTGATTCTGCGCACTCCCGCAGCAGAAATCCTTCAACTCTTTGCTCATAATCGCAACTCTGATTCTCAATCTAGCCCGCGCATGCCTTGCATGGATCTAGTTCCAAATATTCACTCTCAAAGAGATGAGAACAAAAGCTATCTCTAAGTAAACCCTGCAGTCACGCACTCCTTGCGGACAAATTCAACTGCACTCCTTGTAGGAATTTTCTGGTTCACTTAGAGAAACAATTGAAACTCATTCACTCTTCCTTTCAGACTTCAATCCAATCATGAAATCACATACAAAGAATATAAAATCAAATGCATGACAGGAAGAAAATACTCATGAGCATAACATCAACACATAGAGAAATAACACATAACAATGGAATTGAATCAAAATCTTTTTTCTATTAATTCAATCTCTGTACATGGGTGTTCTTCATACAATTCTCTGCTTTCTCTCCTTCTACTTGCTCCTGAATGAATAATAATGTTACAACGTACAAAGGAGGGTGTCTATATCCGTTTTCCCTCTCGAGCTCTAAAGCTATCAAATCTACGATTAAATTTTCTATCTACTTTACATTAAATCTATTAAATGCCTCATCTACCTAAGGACATGAGCTATCCGCTCGAGGTCCATTACAATATACAAATGCACTTCATTAACTCTACGCATTAATGTTTGGTGCAAAAAATATCAAGGTGCTTTCAAAAAAGAGAATCTACTGGCTCGTCCAGCTGTCCTCTTCTCTCGCGCTGACTTTCTTGATGTGGGCGATACTCCTACATCACCTTTTCAGCAGTGAGGTTTAGATTTTATCGGTGAGATAAATCCTTCATCCAGTGGTCATCACAAGTGGATTTTGGTAGCCACAAAGTGGATAGAGGCAATCCCCACCCGGAATGCTACACACCAGGTAGTCATGAAGTTTCTCTATGAAAATATTTTGAGCAGATTTGGTTGTCCCAAGAGGCTGGTGGCAGATAATGCAGCAGCATTTAAAGCAGAAGCATTGGTAGACATGTGTGAATCAATGGGCATCCAACTTGTACACTCAACTCCCTACTATCCTCAAGGTAATGGCTTGGCTGAATCGTCAAATAAGAGATTAATCAAAATCATAAGAAAACTGTTAGAGGAAAATAAAAAGAATTGGGATTCCAAACTGAAATTTGCTCTGTGGGCAGACAGAGTAACTATTAAAAAATCTATAGGAACTTCCCCATTCAAGCTGGTTTATGGGACTGATGCTATTTTTCCTATTCAGTTAGTGTTGCCTGTGGCTAAGTTCTTTCAGGAAGAGCAGACTGAGCCAAATGACATGGTAAGAAGGATGCTTGATTTGGTGGAACTGCAACAAGCTCGTGAATAGTTAGTGGAAAGATCAAAGGCTCATCAGAGTAAGATCAAAAAGACTTTTGACAGAAAGGTGAAGGTGGACAGTTTTCAGATCAGCGACAGGGTTCTAAAATGGGATGCTCTTCGACAAGAGAAAGGCAAGCATAGCAAGTTCGATTCCTTGTGGACAAGACCTTTTATGATTACTCAGGTGCAAAACAATAACACTTTCATTCTGCAGAATCTGGAGGGTGAAGAAGTGTTCAGTGGCCTGGTAAACGGGCGATTTTTAAAACTTTATTTCATCTAAGGTTGTAAAGCCTAGACATTGTAATGATAGTCTTAGTTTTTATTTTTCAATAATTCCATGCCCAATGGAAACACTAGCAGATAGTTTAGTTTTTAGGTTCTTTTTCAGGAAAGGCATTGATTCTATGGTTCTTGAAACCTCACAGGGAGGTGTTCATCCCCAATAGGAGACAGTGTTAACTCCTAAAATAAATCGGTGGATTTTATTTGATTTTTAGATGATAGGTTGTGTTCTAAATTTAATTTCTAAATTTCTGTAAATAGGTTAGAGAGTCTGTATTTTCAAAACAATCTCAAAAGAAATGTTGATTTTGGTTCGGTCAAGAAAATGGCAAAATATCAGGTTTCGGTGGTTTAGGCAAGCCTCCACTGTGCTCATTAACCACCAAAAGTTTTCATTTTCAGCAGATAAGGGGTCAAAGAAGAAGGCAAGTAACCACCAAAAGTGTTTGAATGGGAAATACGAAATCTCGTGCTTTCGTACGAACCAGATGTCAAAGATCGGTGCAATGATTAGAAATACAACCGCTGAAAGCTCACCATGTGGGAGATGATGCACATTCATGGTGTCCATCCGAAAGGTTTGAAGCACCTGTGTCTTATCCATCGCATTGATAATTTCAAAACCACGCAGAGCGGTGATTGGCAGGTATGATTGCACGGAGCTACCCTCCATTTTAGTGGCAAGTACATCAGCCATCATTACCAGGTCATTCCTTCATCTGAAAACTCAATGAGTTATAATGAATCCCGAAGATCGCTGAAGAAAACCACAAGCTCACGATTTTATCAGCAAATCATATTTTCAAAAATCCTGATCCCGCTTTCTCTGGCGATTGTCAAAATGTCCCCGAGTTCATCAAGCATCCCGAGTCAAGGAAACCTAGTCGGGTTATCAGGTAATATCGGAAACTATTCTCTTTCAAAGTTTCAGAAATACAAATGCCCCCGAAAATCTAAAGTTTCGGCATTCCTCAGCTAAATTGTCGTCTGAAAGTGGGTCAGTGTTTTAGTGAATTCATTAATCCTATGCTTTTGTCACCCGATTTCACCAGTTTTTCATAAGTGATATCGACTGTATTCCTAGTTCCCAGAGCCATTCCCTCCCGAACACTTTGTTTCCCATAGTTTTAGGCACAGTCAGCATCGAACCATGTCAAAAGCAAGTCCTGCTTTGAGATCCGAAGTGGATGGCATGTGGTATTTTGAAGCTCATCCGGAAGTAGCAGAGTGTTTTAGACAGACAGGAGTTTTCACATACTATGAGAAATTGAATACATTTCACCAACATGTGGCCGAAGCTTTTGCCCTCTCCTATGATGGAAGGATTGCTAAAATAGGCAGGGAGGAGATTATTATAGACGAAGTATCTATTGCCGAATACACAGGGTTATCTAGAATGGGGGACTGTTGGTTTAAGACCTCCTCACCTTCAAATGTCGAATTCAGGTCATATTTGTTACTAGTGCATAAAGCTTTGACCTGGAAGAAGGATATTCCCATGTCCTATCTGGAACCAAAGTGGCAGTCCCTATTGAGGGAAATTTTGGTGTATATCACTTGTGAGGGGCGCTACAACAGGGTAATGTATTACCATTTTAAACTTCTGAATCATTTCACAGGCAGAGGACTGATAAACCTGCCTTACTTCTTTCACAAAACCCTAGCAAAGATGGCATGACAAGTGAAAGCCCAGCCTGCTAAGGTTAGCAGTAGATTATCACATCAAGGGCTGATTTCTCTTCTTGTGAGAGAGGCTCTGCAGAGGAAACAAATGGAGTGGGGTTTCTTTTTGTTTTGGAATGAATTTTAGACAGAAATATCACCAGAGGCAGAAGCCAAGAAAGCTAGAGGCAGAAGTAGTCACAGGAGGAAGAAAGGAATCTCAATGCCCAGAGATTATATAAAAGCATCACCTAGCAAAAAGGAAAGAATCAAGAGGAAATTACAGTTTGAAGATAAACAGTCTAAAAACCCTGCCACAGGAAAAAACCTTCTCAATCTAGCTTATAGTGACTATGAATCAGAGAAGGGGGTGGCAGAGACATATGACAACTTGTAGATCAAACAGGATGCAAAATTGAATTCAAATCTACCTCAATCAAGTCCTCCAGAGACCCAAAGGCAACCAGAAGCAGAATCCTCCTCAAGCAGGCCTAAGAAAGGTAGAACACAGAAAATAAACATGCTCCTACAACAAATTTATGAGATGGAAGTTCTAGAGAGGGTGATCAAAAAGGCCAACACTGATCTCACTGACAGAAACGCTGAACTATTCAAAATGAATCAAACTCTTAAAGAAAAACATGAGAAAAT
>JASDQU010106792.1:79383-101081 GCA_032191745.1 Picea mariana | reverse complement strand
TTCACATTGTAAATTTGCTAAAGAGAATTGGGACAAGCTTCGAAATATTTATGAAGGAGATTCAAAAGTCAAAGCAGCAAAGCTTCAAACTTACAAAGGTCAGTTCAAACAACTAAAAATAAAGGAAGATGAAGATATCCAAGCCTACTTCTTATGAGTCGATGAAACAATGAATTCAATCATAGGAATGGGAGAAGAAATCGAAGAATCTGTAATTTCTCAAAAGGTACTAAGATCTCTTCCTATGATATTCAACCCTAAGATATCAGCACTAGAAGAAAGATCGGATATAAACTCAATAAGCATGGATGAGCTGCATGGAATCTTCACAGCATATGATATGAGAACTAAACAGGAAAATCTAGATGTAAAAGAAGAAACCTTCAAAGCATCCAAAAGATCAAAGAAAAAGAAAAAGGAACAATAAGAATATAGCAGCAGCAGCAATGTCTCGGAAGATGATGAAGAAGTGGCCAACTTCGTCAAAAGACTGAACAAGAGAACCAACAGTAGGTATAGAGGTAAGATTCCTTTAATTTGTTTTAATTGTGATGGTATTGGTCATTTTTATAACAAATTTCCTCATAAGAAAAAGATAAATGATGAAGGTTACTCAAAAGGAAGACAAACATATAAAGGTAAAAGAACTACAAAGAAAGTTTTCAAGAAAAACTTTTGCACCAAAGAAGACATCTCATCATCAGATGAAGATGAAGTCAGTGGCAGTGAAAAATGGAGAGTTCTATTCATGGATGTAGAAGACTCTAATAGAGAAGACTCCGAAGAAGAATATGAAGAAGCATATGAAGAATAAAATGAAGAGGCAAAAGTTGACTTACGAGAAGAATTAATGAGTTCCATAGAAGTTATCAGAAAAGAAAAGAAGAAAAACAAGAAACTACAAGCATAACTAGATAAGAAAAAAGACACTCAAGAACTAGAACAAATGATCACAAAATTGAAGGTTCAAACAGAAGAAGATAAAATAATTGAAGAAGCACTCAAAGAACAGCTAGAAGGAAAGAACAGGATCATTGGAAACCTAGAAGCAGAGATTGTCACACTATGAAAGGATATTCAAAAGAAAAATATGCAGAATGGCTCAAAAGTTCTGGATGACATTATCAGCAGTCAAAAATCTCATCTTCACAAGTCCGGACTTGGATACAATTAGACAGAAAAGGGATCAAGCTCCAAAACAACAGAGCAAGAAACAAATCTAAAAAGCTATGCAGAAACAATCAAAGGGGATAAAAAGATATACAAGGAATATTACAGGGACACTCTTCCACCGAGAAGATTCACATTTCAGAATCAACAATAGATAGACAGGCCTCAAGAAGAAGAAGGATTCCTAAGATCACCTCCTTTCAAAATATCTTCAACTACCAGGTATCAAACTAAATTTTTTGGTTTATGTTATGCATGTAATAATTTTGGACATAAATCTGTAAATTGCAGAGCTAACAACAGGAACAATAACTACTTTGAGATCCATACACAAAGGGGTTATTCAAGAAGACCTAATGAAACACAAAGAAGAAGTTACAACAGGTTTGTATCTTTGAGCACTGAAGTGGAATGTTACAAATGTAACAATTTTAGACACATCACCAAAAATTGCAGAATGACAGTCCCTCCTAAAGAACCTCAAAAGAGTCACAAACAAAAACCTCAGAAAACAACATGGATAAGAAAGCAAGATCAGTATAGCAATGAAGAATGCACAGTCACTCTACAAGATAAACAGAAGAAACGTGGTTGGTATGTTGACAGTGGATGTTCAAAACACATGACAGGTGATAGAGACAAGTTTATTACATTATGAAAGGAAAGAGATGGATCAGTCTCCTTCGAAAATGATGATTCAGCCAAAATCATTGGAAAAGGCACAGCTAGAATTGGGAACAAGAATGAAAAGGAAAAAAATGTTCTACTAGTAGAAGATATGAAACATAATATTTTAAGTGTGAGTCAAATGTGTGACCAAGGTCATAAAGTTACTTCTGATTCACAAAAGTGTGAGATAAGAAAAGAAGGTTCAGGGAAATTGGTCGCTACAGCTGCAAGAATTTCAAGCAACATATATGTGTTAAGCGAAATTGGAAATGAAAAGTGTTGTCTAGGAAAGGAAGATGAAAGTTGGCTATGGCACAAAAGAATGGGTCACATTTGTTTTGATAACCTTGTCAAAGTCAGCAAAATAGAAGCAGTCAGAGAAATGCCCCAAATCACGAAATTAAACAACATTTTATGCAAGAATTCCGAACAAGGAAAGAAAACAAAGATCGGGTTCAAATCAAAGGAATATTCAACAAAAAACCCACTGGAAATTGTGCACACTGATCTAGTTGGAACAACTACAACAAAAGGCTTAAAAGGTCAGAAATACTTTATGTTATTAGTTGATGATTATACAATAATGACTGCAGTTTGCTTTCTCAAGAACAAGTCAGAAGATTTTGAAAACTCCAAGATCTACAAGGAAATGGTTGAAAATGAGATGGATTCAAGAATCAAATGCTTAAGATCAGATAATGGAGGAGAATTCACCTCAAAGAAATTTATGGACTATTGCAGCAATCATGGAATAAAAAGGCAATTCTCTGTCGCTAGGACACCTCAACAAAATGGAGTTGTTGAAAGAAAGAACAGGACGGTACAAGAAATGGCTCGAACAATGATAATGGATTCAAAGTTGACAGATATTTTTTGGACACAGGCAATGCATACAGCAGTTCACATTCAAAACAGAGTAATTTTCAAAAACAATACTAATAAAACTCCCTACAAGCTATGGAAAGGAAGACCAACAAATGTGAAGCACTTCAGAGTTTTTGGAAGCAAATGCTACATCAAAAGAGAAGATGGCAGAATGGGAAAGGTTGACTCTCATGTGGACAAAGGAATACTTATTGGTTACTCAAGTACAAGGAAAGCATACAATTGTTACAATCTAAGATTAAACAAAGTTGTGGAAAGCATCAACATAACAATTGATGAAACAGGCAGACCAGAATCCAAGGAAGAAGAAAATAAATCAATGGAACAACTTTTCGAAGAAGAAGATGAAAAAGAAGTAGAAGAGGAAGATGAAGATGAAGAGAATCTGACAGAAGCGTAAGAGAAAGTTTAGAAAGTATCACCAAAGACATCTAGCAAATGAGTACAGAAGAATCATCCTTCGGATCAGATTATTGGAAACAAAGATGCATGAGTTGAGACTAGAAGAAAAATCTATTCACCAGAACAAACACACTTAGCACTCTTATCTACAATTGAACCAAACTATTTTGAAGAAGCCAGCAAGGATGAATTTTGGAATAAGGCCATGGATGAAAAATTGGATCAAATAGAGAAAAATGACACTTGGGAATTTGTTCCAAGACCAACGAATAAGAATGTGATCGGCACAAAATGGGTTTTCAGGAATAAATTGAATGAAGATGGATAGGTTACAAGGAACAAAGCTAGATTGGTATGTAAAGGATATACACAGATTGAAGGAATCGAATTTGAAGAGACATTTTCCTCAGTTTCCAGAATGGAAGCAATTTGTTTGATTTTAGCTTATGCATGGTCCAAAAATGTTAAAGTATATCAGATGGATGTAAAATCATCTTTTCTGAATGAAGAACTTGAAGAAGAAGTCTACATTGAACAACCAAAAGGATTTCAGTTGTCAGAGAACACGGAATGTGTGTGTAAATTAAATAAGGCCTTGTATGGTCTAAAACAGGCTCCTAGAGCATGGTACTCCAGACTGGATAAGTATCTGCAGGAGGCAGGGTTCAGAAAAGGAAGTGCAGACAGCAACCTCTACATCAAGGTAAGTCAAGGTAATATTTTATGAATTGAAGTTTATGTTGATGATATTATTTTTGGTAGTGATGATGACAGGTTAAGCCAGAAATTTGAAAAAGACATGCAGAATGAATTTGAAATGTCGTTACTTGGAGAACTATCCTTCTTTCTGGGACTTCAGATACGTCAAAGCAACCAAGGAATTTTTATTTCTCAAACCAAGTATATCATAGAAATGCTAAATATGTTCGGAATGGAAGATTGCAAACCAGTTATCACTCCCATGAAAACCAGTTCTAAGTTGAGCAAAGGTGATGGTTCGAAGTCTACAGATCAGAGGCAATACAGGTCAATGATTGGCAACCTACTATATGTGATAGCATCCAGACCAAATGTAATGCATACAGTTGGATAGGTGGCACGATTTCAACCAACACCAAAGGAATCACATGTATTAGCAGTAAAGAGGATCTTCAGATATCTTAAAGGAACAAAAGATTTTGGATTATGGTATCCAAAAGGAAAAGATCTATCACTTATTACCTACACAGATGCAGATTGGGTAGGTTGTATTGATGACCGATGAAGCACCATTGGAGTAGTGTTCTACTTAGGTGAGTGTTTGGTATCATGTCTAAGCAAGAAACAATCATCAGTATCTCTATCTACAGCCGAGGCAGAGTATATTGTAGCAATAGCATGTTGTACACTGGTTCTTTGGATGAAACAAACTTTGACAGATAAATAGGTTGAGTATGATGAGCCCTGTTGTGCCTCTTTCGTCACCTTGGTGAGCAAATAAGAGGTGCTTGCATGCCCAGTTGGGTCTTGCTGAGAAGGACAGTTGTAGAGGAAAGAGTTAGAGAAAGAAAAAGAAAACTATAAGCAAGAATTAAACTAATACAAACTGAAATCATAAGCATAGGGACATAGAGATAACAAAAACAAAAATACCCATGTCACCAATGTTTTTAGGCTGATCTATTGATGAAATCAAAGCACAAAGAAGAAAGGGGACTATGAGTCTATTCTTCCTCCAAGGGAAGGCTCTTGGACCCTCACAAGCTTGCTCTCCTTACAACAAAGAAAATGAAAATAGTGGTGAAAGAACTCCTTGCAAATCCCCTCAATGGAGAGGTGGATTGCTCAATGAAATGGTGCCAATGTGTTCTTGTCAAGGAAGGAGTCCTTAAAACAATATAGGCAGCANAACATTACTTTGAATTCCTTGAGAAAATGAGGTGCATTCATGGCTTTTTATAGCATTGCATTGGGTTATTGTGTAACTGCTTTGTAGTGTGAAAAGAGGCCATTTAGGGCATTATTAGGTCTTTGACCAGCCCACCATTCGGATCCAGCCCAGATTTGGAGGTCAAATCAGCTCGGGAGCTGAACCATAAGTGGTTGGGAGGCCAACCACATTCATAAATGCATCGTTTAGCAGGTGCGCGGATTTTTGCGCTAGCAGTCGTGCATTGTGTGCGTATGTGTCCATTCTACGTTTCTATTCCGCGCATGTGCGCGCGCGCCCAACTTCTGTAAAGCGCTCTTCAATTTTTCACTACTTTGTATAGTTTTTTGCCCTTTTTGAATGCTGTGAGATTAATTCAGGGCCATGAATGACTTCATTACTGTTTGACGATGCTGAGTTCTTGTAACCATGTGCGGATGAAATTTCAATGATAACAAATGCCCTCTGATGGATGAGGTTAGGAGCATACGTATAGCCCCATTGGTGAGTTTTTGTATGAGGTAGGTGAAATGAAGGTAGGTTCGCAGATGGGCAAACTGATTGTGGATGAAATGGAGGGATCGTGATACTGTGGCGGTGCAGGTAAAAAATAGAACCGTAAATATATAATCTAGGAGTCCATGTGGGAAAGCTGGCAAAAATGAGGAGGAGTATGTTGTTGATTCACGACATGATGAAAGACTATCGGGACTCCCATCCCTAAAGGGTAATGAAAAACAGCATGAGTGTCAAAAAAATGGCAAAAGGTGCTATGAATGGGACAACTCATGTGGGTAAGAATGCTACTGGGTAACAGTACCGAAGATGCAAATGGAGGCATGGGTACTGTAGAGCCGGGAATGGGGATCCTAGAGGCCAATATCAGAGGGTGTGACTGGAAATGTAAATGTGATACAGCGGGAAAGAATACATTCCAGTGTTGAGTATATACCTGAAGGGGTGATGCCAAGGGATGAGGAGAAAGTACCTGCACACATGAAAACAAAATACCCAAAGTGAACAATATCTGAAGAGAACCAAAGATATGAGCATGTATTTGATAAATGTGACTATGCGCGTGTGTACCTGACCATGATATGAAAAAAAAAAGGTGCCCCGGGGGCTTAGGATGAAAAGCGACCCAGGGACTGTTGTGATGTAGGTGACGGGATGTTGATCCCGTGGTTGAAGATGGTTTGAAAAATGGACACCTTGGGCTCCCGGAATGGTGAGTGGAAGTTTGGCAAAAGGCATATATATAGCTGTAGGGCCTACATTGCCACCTCATTTGTACCTGCTACGATAGTGACTGGACGAGCAGTTTTCAGAGGAGATTTAGAGATTCAGGGAGGACGAGGCATCCGATTGAGGATTTACGAGTATTAGGTTAGTGGTCTGACCATCCTGCATAGAAATAGGTTTTCAATTTTTGGGCAGGGACTGTATGGAGGGTCGTACAGAGGTATTTAGGGGGTCTAGGCCCCACATGCGCGGGCGATCGAGTGATAGGTGCATATACGTGCGCACCTGTCCACTGGATATGTGCGCATGGGGGCGCAGTAGAGGGAATTTAAGGCATGCTCTATAGGCACGCCTGTGAGGTGAACAGGCATGCACCAGTGCGCGTCTGTGGGTTTGAGAGGCGTGTACATGTGTGCGTCTGTATGGTAAACAAGTGCACCTAGGGGCGCGCCTGTGAAGCAAACAGGTGTGCACTGATGCGCACCTGTGTAGTGTACAGGCGCGCATGTGTGCGCGCCTGTGTAGTGAACAGACGCGCATTTGCGTGCGCCTGTATAGTGAACAGGCGTNTTGAGAGGCGTGTACATGTGTGCGTCTGTATGGTAAACAAGTGCACCTAGGGGCGCGCCTGTGAAGCAAACAGGTGTGCACTGATGCGCACCTGTGTAGTGTACAGGCGCGCATGTGTGCGCGCCTGTGTAGTGAACAGACGCGCATTTGTGTGCGCCTGTATAGTGAACAGGCGCGCATGTGTGCATGCGTGTGGGTAACAAAACCGCGCCTAGGAGGCAAGGTTGGGGTGTAAAAGAAACAAGTCTTGTGATGTCTGGATGGTTGCTTGAGCTGACATAGGGCTCTTTGTGTGTCTGCAGGTGGACAGTGGTGATGATGCCAGTGCGGTGGCGAGAGCGAGACTGGGCCCAGTTGAGAGATGTCGTGGCCATTGAGGGGCCTGGTGTGAGGGCAACTTTGGCAGCCTGTGGGTTGCTAAAGTTTTTTGAGTGCCCGTTGATACGGGCATAGGAGTATTTGTTGCAGTTCCTGATCCAGATGTGGAGTCTGGAACTGCACTGCTTAACCGTACGAGGAGAGCAGATCCCCTTCACTGCGGTGGAGGATATATATTTTTTGACTGGGCTCCCCTTTCGGGGAACGCCCCTACCGGTGGAGCCGGTGTTGCCCAGGACCATTTCGCTGGTCGATATTGGCCAGAGATACTGCTCAGGTCGGGACTTTATGTCTGGGATGGTGGTGAGTATCGGTGCGATAGACTACCTGGCACATCGCTGTATAGCAGCGATGATTGTTCGGATATATGGGTCACTTGTGACCCAGCAGATTAGTGGTGGCCAACTGTTTGTGCTGGAGAGAGTGGTGGTCGGCGAGCGGTTTGCTTGGGGGTTGACGCTTCATGCTAGGATGGTGGCACAGTTGGACCACTGTCGGTCCACTAGTGGAGGAGAGTTTGCTTTCGGGTCCATCCTAGTGGCCTGATTTTTAGAGAGGGTGCCTATGTTGCACCCAAGGATCTTATTGGAGATGTGGGGGGCACAAGAGCCACGGTTGAGGCGTTGGTCTACATTTTTTCTTCGTCACGGTGGTGGCGAAGGTGGCCACTTCTTTTCAGCAGAGGTGGCACAGGTGTGGCGGTAGATGTCGCAGGTGATACTGCGGTACCCCTATGCTGGGGTGGACTTCCGGGGTGACCCAAACATGGTGCTACCTCCAGGGGAGGTGTTTGATCATCAAGGTATGTTTAGTATTTGGTGTGCATGTTTGTGGTTTATGTTGTGTTTTGAGATATCGGTCCATATGTATATGATATAAATGTTGATACTATATTTTGTTGTTTTTTTTTGCATGTGCAGATGTGGCACCTCGCGGGTGTGAGGTGGAGATGCAAAGAGCGTCGGCTCGTCGAGAGATGGAGAGACTACCACATGGAGAGATACATCGGCAGGAGGATGTCGTGGGGCGACCAGCTGAGCCCGAGAGGGTAGAGAGGAGGCGTCGGTTCGATGAACCTGGTGCAGGGCCATCACATGCTCCTCCGGCGACGACCGGAGTAGATTTTGATGACATACGTCGTCATCTGGAGACGGTTTTACAGGATGTGCCTGAGGGCATGTGGACGCGCATCCAGGACGAGAGTTTCCTGGAGCAGTGTGTGGGGGTACCGCCACCATGGTAGTCCATAGTGCAGTGAGTAGCAGTGTTGGCTGCTATGACGAGTGGATGCCTGCCGCCGGGGCAGAAGGGTCCTGTGGGTGGACCACCACCGCCTGGGGCAGGTGGTGGTGGGCCGCCACTACCTGAGGGAGGGGCAGGTGGTGTCGCGATAGAGGCACCATGAGTGGTGCACGATGTATATCTAATTTTTTTTGTTGTATATATGCTGGTGAGCCCATGTTTTGTACCGAGGTGTTGCATTGGCCTGCGGATACATGTATTTTTGTATATAAACATTTGGATGGCCTGATGGGCCTTTATATATATACATGAGTATACATATGTCAAGATTCATCTGGTGTCTACATGTGTTTTTTGTTGATGATTTTGCTGGTGTCTATTCTATATATATGTTGTGACAGGTTTTCATGATATGTTTATGTATGTGTAGCTTGATGTGATATATGCCAATCTAACACCATGTTAGCTATGTGATATGTTATTTGGTTCAATTGTCGTGGAATATGTGTAAATGTAATGGGATCAAAATGTCGAGATAACAGCCTAACCTGTAGGTATTTGTGAAAGAGGCACGGATCGCATACACGGTACACATTGTTGAGCTGGAGAACGACTAGTTGAGAGTCGAGGAAGATGCTAAGGTGTTGAATATGATGATGTTGGGCGTCAGCCAAGAGGCCGATGACCGCAGTGTATTCAGCTTGGTTGTTGGTGGCTGGCCCCAAACATATGCCGCTTGAATGTAGCATTTCATGTGAGGGGGTGTAGAGAGCCCAAGCAGCCGAAGCGATATTTTGTGTCCAACGGCTGGCACCGTCGGCGTAACCAATGTGGTAGGTTGGTGGAGGAAGCATCTGTAAAAAGCACAAAGGATAGTTTAGATGAGAGGGGAGGAGAAAAAATCTTAAAAACACTAGAAAAAAAATAACCTAAAGTAGGATGACTACTTTTAAGCATAAAATTTCTTGAGACACAACCTGTTGACGGGTTCTTTGAGAGAGAGGCCTTCGGGAGAGGCGAGGATATATGCGCCTTTGGTGAGGCAATGTTGAATAATGTAAGGGCCATGCCAAAGTGATTCGAATTTGTCGTGGCCAAAGGTATCATGAGCGATATCATAAGCCAGGATGAGGTCGCCTTCACGGAATGATCGAAGGTTGACATGGCGATCAAAGGTAGCTTTAGATCATTTTTTAGCTGCCTCGTTGTTCTGTAAGGAAGATCGGCGATCTTCATCCGGAGACTCCAAGTTCAGCAAGCGCTGCTCCATTGGATCAGTGTCAGGTAATAGCTCAATTGCGGTGCGTAAGGTGGGAATTTCGCACTCGATGGGAAGATTTTCCTCGACCCCATGGACTAAATGGAATGGTGTGAAACTAGTAGTGGTTTTCACCGCCGTTCGATAAGCCCATAGCGCAGAAAATAACATATGATTCCAATTAGTTTTATGTTTATTAACCGTGCGCTGTAACATGGTCTTGAGGACTTTGTTAACTGCCTCGACCTGTCCGTTTGACTGAGGGTAATATGGTGAGGCAAACTTGTGAGAGAAGCCTAACTGAGATGAGAGTTCGATAAAGATCTCGTTCTCGAAGTGTTTCCCATGATCGGAAACGAGTTGGAGTGGTACTCCAAAACAGGCTATGACATGATTAAAGACAAAACACGTTGCAGTGTCAGCGGTGTTGTTGAAAGTGGGCATAGCTTCGGCCCATTTGGTGAAGTAATCAACCGCAACAATAATGTATTTGTGACCATTGCTGGAGAGGGGATTACAAGTCATAAAGTCGATGCCCCATTTGCAAAAAGGGTCGGCTATAATGACAAAGTGGAGAAGAGCAGGAGGAGCCCGAGCTTTATTGGCGTAGAAATGACATTTCTCACATCGTTTCATGGCATGAATGCAATCATGAAACAAGGTAGGCCAAAAGTAACCGGCTCGGATAATCTTTTGAGCAGTGGATATACCTAAAGATCACCCCCACATGCACCGTTGTGGCAGTCGTTTAAGACTCTGTCGGCTTCGTCAATTTTCAAGCATTGACGAAGAATGGTGTCGACGCCCCATCGATATAGGATGTCTCTGATGAGGAGGTAGCAGGGGGCCTGATGGTGAATACATCGATGATCATCTCATGAAAGGTGGTTACCAAACTGTTGAGTTCATAGGTAGACAAGGAGGTCGTCGTACCAAGGATCATCCGAAGTGATGTAACAGAGATGTTCGTCGGGAAAGTCGGTGTTGACGGGGGTACTGGTGGTGTCAGAGGGGAGGGTCGTGACAAGTTCGATGAGAACGAGGGCCTTCTTACTCTTAGGGGTTGAGAACTTGAGGTCATACTCCTGTAGGATAACGATCCATCGAGCGAATTTTCCGTTAACTTGCCGACGGCTGAGAAAGTACTGCATAGGATTGGAATCTGCGACGACCTTTGTGGTGCGAAGTAGAATGTAATGGCGCAGTTTCTGGACTGCGAGGACAACTGCAAGAGCAAGTTTCTCTTCGTGTTTATACTTCAAGGGTGGTACTGAGAGGTTCTTACTAACGTAATAAATAACGTGTTCATGATTTTCATCTTCGAGCTAGATAAGGACGTCGGTTATTGATACAGCTAATGTTGATACGTAGAGGATGTAGTCACGATTATAGTCAGGTGCACTAATTAAAGGTGCATTTGAAAGCGTTGCTTTAAGATTGTCAAATGACTGTTGGGCATAGTCGTCTCAGTGAAAGGGGATGTCGTGACGTAGTAATCGAAGGAAACCATGTGCGTGTATGGTGTAATATGGGACAAAGCATCGAAGAAAGTTAGCTTTGCCCTGAAGACTCTGAAGTTGTCGTAAATTCTGGGGAGGTGGAAGTTCGGTGATAGCTTGGACTTTGAGGGGGTCCACGGTAATACCGCTTTGGGAAACAATAAAGCCAAGGAGGTGCCCTGCAGTGATGCAGAACACACACTTGAGAGGATTCAAGTGGATGTTGTACTGACGACACTGTTGAAAGATGATTCGTAAATC
Source organism: Picea mariana (assembly GCA_032191745.1). Taxonomy (NCBI): domain Eukaryota; kingdom Viridiplantae; phylum Streptophyta; class Pinopsida; order Pinales; family Pinaceae; genus Picea; species Picea mariana. The sequence goes on along the minus strand of JASDQU010106792.1, from coordinate 89,596 downwards.
ATCGAGATGCAGGGTGTGTTTCTTGGATTGAGCTGTGAGGTCGTCCAAGTAGGCGAGGATGATGTTAGACAGATCATGGAAGATGTATGTCATCGCCCACTGGAAAGTTGCGCCGGCATTCTTTAAGCCAAAAGGCATGACACGATATGCAAAGGTACCCCATGGGGTAGTGAATGCGGTTTTATACTGATCGGCTGGGTGGATTTGAATTTGGTTATAGCCAGAGAATCCGTCCATAAAGGAGAGAGCTTCGTGGTCGATGTAGTCGTCGATAATTTGATCGATGAAAGACGTTGGAAAGTTGTCTTTGAGACATGCATTATTGAGATCGTGAAATTCGGTGAAAACGCGGATAGTGCCCTATTTTTTGTTGATGGGTACAGGGTTGGAAACCCATGAAGTATAAGCGATGGGGTAAATAAACCCGGCAGCATGTAATTTTTCAATTTCGGCTTTGATAGCTGTGGCTTTGGATGGGTGTAGCGGTCATTGTTTCTAGCGAACTAGTGTGATGTCGGGCCAGATATCGATGCGATGTTCGACAATAGAGGGATCAAGGCTAGGCATTTCCATGTATGACCGAGCAAAAATATCCCTATATTCCTGGAAAAGGGCTTTATATGCGTCGATTTCCTGAGGAGTGCAAGCAGCTCCAATGATGATTTCTTCAACGATGCCATTTTTAATGGAAATGTTGATTTTGATGGTGGGGGAAATGTTGGCCACATTACCTTCTTCAAAATCATCAGGGATGGGAATGGGATTGTTGAACCAATCGATAGGCCCTGCTGGGATAAAATCTTTGGTTTCAACCGCGTAAATGGGGTTTTGGTTAGGAGGCATGAGGGTGTCCTGTGGAGAGAAGAGTGCACGGTGATGAAGCGCATCCCAGGGAGAGTCTGGGTGGTTTATCTCTTCAAGTATTTCCTCATCGCATTGGAAATGTTAGGAATACAAGGGGTCGTGAGGAGTGATCTCGGTGACAGTGTGGTTGCCCCCTGATGAAGAAGCAGGGAGAACAATGCTAGAAGATGGGGAGGGTTCACTCAACATGAACCATATATTGAAGTACTGAGGGGTACCCGTGGTGGTTGGGTGGAGAGTGTCCATAGGAGAATGAGTAGGAGAGTTGGGGGGGTTGTGGGGTAAATCCTCAGAGACGTCATCTAAGAGCCATGGAGGCATTGGGAGTACCTCGGGCTCGGGAGAAATGACATGAAGATCCTCTAGTGACGAAGTAATGTCAATGATCGCTTCTGCGGGTTGGTGAAGTAGGGCCAATTGACATTGCCTATATTCAAGGATCATAGGACACTGGTATGTAAAATGAGCTAATGAATTGCAGAGAGAGCAAGGGCATCTCATGCATTCATTGACTGAAGTGGTGACATAGCGGATGTCAGTGATATTTTTTGACGAGGACTTAGCAGGACTGGGGTTGTTCTGGAAGTTCTGGTGTACAGCTGCTAATGTCTGTCAAAAGTGTGGCAGTGCTGGGCAATGATGGGTGTAATGGCCATACTCTGAACATATAGCACAAGTGTATTTCGTCCTCAACCCTTTACTACTAGAAGGGTGGGTGATAGTGATGGGATTAGCAGTAGTGGTGGGTGTTGTGGGAGTTGGATTGAGGGGGATCAAATTCCGTAATTCAAGTAGTGATGGACAGTTGTTGTTTGAGTGGCCCTCTTTCTCACATAGTGTGCAAGGTGGTGGGATGCGTGGAGGAAGTGGAGCGGTGGGCTCTTTCTTATTTCTCCTTCCCCCAGTTGTAGCCGGGAGGTTAGTGAGTGGGGGGGTGGTGGGGGTAAGGATGGGTATCGTCATGGGGAGGCCTTCCTGTGGGGGAAGGGATGGACGAGGGACCATCTCAGGTGGGTGTAAATACCACACTAGGATTGCTAATGCCATATTGGGTAGTGTGAGCGTTGTGGCTACCTGAAAAGCTTCTATACCTGGTGGAGGGTAAAAGAAGGGAATTTGAGTGAGGGGTTGGGGAACTGTCTCCCAAACAGGACTATTCCCCTAAGGGGATGTGGATTCATGGACTATTGGGGTCGACGAGTGCGCAGGAGGCTCCGGCGGGAGTGGTTCTGCGACTATTGGGATGTTAGGAATGACTGAAGCCTCCTAAGGAGGAAGAGCATCCTCTGTGTGAGTTCCGTTAGATGAGATGATGCATACTTGATTAGCAGGATGAAGGAGTGGTGGTGCTCCATGGTACGTCCCTAACAAGGATGGATCTTTAAAAATCCCAGGACCCATCTCGACGAGTGGATATGCGTCTTGGTTGGTGTGGATGAGAGGAAGAATGTTATCGAGGTTGGCAGATGGGTTAGGCTCATAATGTGAGACTTTGTCAATGGTAACGATCTTCCCATTGTGGGGGAACATCATTGTCCGAAAGATGAAAGATGCCACTGCCTTCATAGCGTACATGTAGCTACGATCGAACAGGATATTATAATCGAGCGGGGCGTCGATAACTTCAATGTCGATGAGGATAGTCTTGCCCCCGAGTTCAACGGGGATGTTTTGGAAGAGCCCTTCAGGAGAGGATGGTCATCCATCATAAGTTCGTAATGTGATGGCAGAGGGTATGAGTTTCGGGGAACTAAGTTTCTGCCATACTGTTTTGGACATGATGCATGTAGATGCACCTTCATCGATGATACATCGATGAACTGTGATGTTTCGTATTTTTACTAGTATTTGAAAACCGATCAAGGTGGGAAGATGAGGTCTCCGCTGTCAAGATCAAAGGTGATGAGTCGAGTATCTACTAGGTCGACTGCCCCCAAGGAGGAAAGTAGTGATTTTTGCTGAGTGGGACAAGTCTGGAGGACTTCCAAGACTGACATGGCAGCCGGGGATTGTGCTAAGTCATCTACCAAGCTATAGTTATGAGCTGCCCTAGCCTGTGGGTTGTGGACATTCCGACGCAATGGGATGCGAGGGATGTGAAGTGGTGATTCGGAGGAAGGGAGAGGGATCACCAATGGGGGTCCCGTTGGTGTAGGGTTCGTCTCTGAAGTGATGGGAGAAGACTCAACGGGTGCATGATACTGACGATTACGCATTTGCAAAAGGATTTCTTCCTCACTGGTGAGGAGAATTGTACACTCTGCTGGATTGTTGGGGTTGAGGTATTGTTCCACCTGAGGTGGGGGGTGTTGTGTGTCCTATTGGGTGTTTATCACACCTTGATGTGGAATAGGATTTTGCAGCACGGCGGGAGGGGGTTGTTGCACGTATTCTTGTGGTGTTGGCTGAGGGGCAGGTTGTGAAGGATAATGGGGAAGACTACCAGAGTCTTTCAACCATTTGAAAAAAGCGATCTGGGGGCAATGATGAGTGTAATGGCCAAACTCACCACAAAGGGCACAAGGGAAGATGGTTTTCACATTATTTCTCCCTTGGCATTTTTTATTTCCCCCTTGGGAGTTTTTGTTCCCTTGGTTCTGGTTGCCCCCAGTGGGTTGGTGCTATGGGGGTTGATTCTCGCCTTGACCTGGGTTGTTGTTATTCCTATTCCATCCTTTCTTCTTCGCATTCTTCGATGGATGAGTTGGGTTGGCTGTGTTCAACTGTTCAAAATTTTGGTATTGTTGAGCAGCAGAAGGTTGAACAAAATTTACCCCCGCATGAGAATGTGGGGGAGCCATGGGTTGTTGAGGACTAGGAAATGGGAAGTATGGATTTTGTGGTGGTACTGATTCATAAGGTACATAGGAAGGCATAGTACTTTCTCTAGTACTATAAGATGATGTTGAGGGAGTACCACTATTTGTGGGAATCGGTGGATGTATGGGAGGTGTCGGCGGTGGTCCACTGATGGGTGGAGGTATAGCAACAGGATATGGCTGTTGATAAGGAGGTGGGGGGTAATAAGGAGTGCCCCCATATGCTGGCGGGTATTTAGGTGTTCCATACATCGGTGGTGGTTGGGGTTGTGGACCATGGTGTGTGGTGGCACCTATTAGTCTGTCTGCTGAGTGAGACATCCCAGGTTTGTCTTGGCAAAATGGCACAGGTTTTGGAATATCAGGAAGTACCATGTATAAGTATCCTGACTGTGCGTAGATGAGGTCATATTGTTGGGACTTACTGATGGCTTCCTCTTCAGATTTATGGAAGGTGGAAGCTACATCCTTTCCAAGGAGAGAGACAAGTGATCTAAGAAACCAGTCGAGGCACTGTTGCTTAGTGGTTTCCGCTTTACACAAACTACGTCACCTATGCCACTCGTGAATGTGGTCAGCGATGTGTGTAGCTGAGGTTTGTTTGAAGTTAGACAGTAGTTCTAGACCATTGTCATGGTGGATGGGTAATTGGAAGAAGGTCAAGAATGCTTTGGCCAATGACTCAAAGGTTGTGTGGGACCCTGATTTTTCTTCAACATACCATTTAGCTGATGGGCCAGTGAGGGTGCGTTGAAATAATCGTAATCTGATGGAATCATCCATAATGTTGTTGGAGAAGCACCATAGGTGAAAGGCCATGACATGGTTGGCAGGGTCATCCCCTGCCTTTCCTTCAAACTTTGGTATGTCTGAAGGTAGTTTTGTTGGCATTGCAGGCCATGTGGGATCATGCAATATAGGATCATTGGTAAGTTTGGTGAGATTCGGTATGTTGAGAGAGGCCAGATATGGCATCTGCAGTGGGGGGGGGAGGATTATCTCCGGCCATAGTGTGTTGTGAACCTGACCCTTGATGGGGGATAGGTGGGTTGGTGCTCCCTCCTTGAGAGGAAGTGGGTCCTCCGCTTCCGTGTACAGGAGAGCGAGTGAATGGATGACCTTGGTAAGTACACCCAAGTAATGTAGAACCAAGCAAAGCTGATCCTAAGATAGTAGCACTTACAGGAGTGTGTGAAGGAGGTGCCGATGAGCGGGCACAACCAGATACTCCCCCTAATATAGGAGGGAGGTTGAGCAAGTGTCATGAACGACAGGGGTTCTGTGGTTCCCCTATGATGTCAGACTAGCTGTGCGAATATGTGCAACAAGTGGTGAGAGAAATATAGAAACAAAATCATTTGCGTTGAATGTTTACACAATATATATATATCCAAATCAAACTGTAATTAGATGTGCATCATACATAAAATGAGAAAGAAGCATACATATGGGTAAGTGGGTTTTGTCCGCGTGGGGGAATCAAAATAAAGCAAATTCTCGTTTCCTAGAAGACGTAATGTCCTTCCTCTCAAACAGCACTAGACCTTCCAATAGTACTTGTTGGCAGCCAATTCAATTTTTTCTATTGTCTTATAAGCTGCCTACACCTATGTCTTCCGAACTTCAAATTGTCGTCGCATTTTTCAAATAGACGATATTTTCATTTCTTGCGACACTTGCAAATTGGTCTCCATTAAGTTTTCATGACTATAAGCGTGAAAACTTCTCCTTTCGAGGTCACATTTCGATCACTGTCTGATTTGTCGTCATCTTTTTATCGATTTTTTTTATTTTTTATGGCACTTACCTTTGGTTTATCATCATGTGGCTGAAAGGATTTTTGAACTATGCTCATTGGACATTCCAATTTTGATTGCATAACTTGATTTTATTAAGTTTATGAGATATTGAGCATATGGGTTTATACTTGATTCTATGAATTGAATAGGGGTCATGAATTATTTTGGTTTTTATATACGATATGATCCTTATGATAATCTTTTTATGGCTCTTGGCTTGTAAATTTTATGAGTATCAATTGGCACAACGGTTTAAAACTTTTGATTAAACATTTATCCAATGGCGCATGGTTAACACCCGGTGTTGGTTATACGTTGAATATTCATGGTTTGAAAGATTATAGTTAACGGCGTGTTGGCCTAACACTCACCTTTTGATTCTTTGGTTGGACAAACGATTGGTTTTTGAGCTATGTTATGATTGTTTGAACAGATGTGGGACTTGGCGGTTGTACTTTACCATAACTATTGTGCATGGCGGTTAATAACTCCACCACCCTCGCATGCGCACATTAATGCTTCCCCTTTGATCGTTCATTGTTGTTAGACCAAATGACTCTGCTCCTGTGCATTGGTGATTTCGAACCAAACCCTTACCATGTTCTCACACCATGGCCCCTGTCGTCCGAGCTGAACCCAATGGCAGCCAGGCTCTGTTGATGTTTGACAGTGCCCGCAGTGACCTCGAGGAAAATGGGTGGCTTCCATTTATAAAAAAAATCGAGGGTTTTAACCTCTGCGTAGTTCGACAATTCGCCATGACCTTTGATGGATGTCGAGCCAAAGTCGGCGATATTCAATTGCAAATTGACGAACAGTTTATCAGTCTTGCTACGGGTTTGCCTGCCACTGGACAACGATGGTCCAAGAATTGCAAAGTAGAGGAGGTCCCTTGGACACTACTCTTCTAGTCACGTAAAATCACCTCCTGTGATAAAGGTTTGCTCGTGACCATGCTTAAACAGTGTTGGCATGATTTATTGATGATAATCAAATAGTTTATCACCTGCGAAGGTCGGTACGGGTTTGTTTTCTTACACCACCTTCGTTTGCTTATGGTTTTTATGGGTTATCAGCTCAATATTCCCTATTATTTGCATAGAAGCCTATTTAAAATGTCAAAGAAGTACAAAATAAATCAGGCTGATAGTAGCCTTTTTCATTATGGGTTGGTTAAGCTTATTGTTGTCTGTCATTTGAGTTTACACGGAGATTGTTGGAGCAATTTCATTGCTCGGAATGATTTTGAGGATTTGAACCCTCCACAGGTTGACAAACCTATGGTGAGTGAGGACAAGTCTGTACCCCCAGTACCCTACAGCATCCTGCTACCTAAACCCTTGGCCGAATCACCTATCGACCTACCCCACTCTGTGACTAAGGGTGTTGATACTGTTAAGCATATGGGCAAAAAGCCTAAGGCGAAACCCACTGTAAACGCCAAAGGAAAAAAGAATGCCCGTTTAATTTCATGAATGGCAAGAAATAAGACAAAACCTCCTGTCGATCCAAACCCTATCATGTTGAGTGAGGACTCTGATTCGGAAGTGGAGCGTTTCTTGGCTAGCGAGTACCCCTATTCGCAAGGTTTGTGTGCTGAACCCTCGTATGACTTTGTGTCAAACCTACCCCCTTGCCTACAGGATGACCCTAACTACCCAGGCATTAAGCTGCCTTGTGAAGCCCCCGGTCATTCATCCAAACCCTCTCCTGCTCTGTTAAAACCTACAGTGCCACCCTGTGATCAATGCAGCTCGTGGTTAGAGAGATATTATCTTGATGTTCCGATTCTACAGTCAAGAATTCACTCTTTGGAGGACCAGGTTGCACTGCTTACCAGTCAAAAGGCTAAGCTACAAGCCACTGATAAGAAACAAAGGACGACAGGCTCCATCTTGTTTAAAAATGTGGAATCAGCTACAGCGGTCGTGAATTCTAAGTTGGCATAATTTGAACAGCCTTCGTCATCACACAGGTATATTTTATCGCTTGTTTATATAACGAATTCGAATTCATTTTTGAATAGCTCTGTTTACAGCATTGATTGGCTCTATTACATAGTATGCATTCTATACATAGCCTTGCTTTGACTAAATGGAATTTCGTTTTCCCAGTTTAGCTTCGATTGGATTTTCATCGATTTGATTGATCTTGGTGTGGATTTGATTTGTTTGATTAAGCTAAAATGGATGCTCTGCTGTCAATTGAAGTCATTTGTACCTATTCTAGACAGAAGTTGTTTCTCATATCCAAATTAGAACACAATCGCATTTCGTTTTGATTTCGTTATAATGTATACACTATGATTAGCAACAATTTTGATATGGTTAATTGTTACGGTTTTATGTCCCATCTGACTTTCGAGCAACAGGAATACAATTCGAATCATTTCCAATGTGACTCTGTACAACGCACCCAAATCGTGAATAAATTTAATTCATAATGATTATGCTAAGAACCCAGCCGATTAATTCGCATTCGTTTACTCGACTATGTTATCAGTTGGATTCGTAATGGCAATGGATACTCTGTTTGAATTTGACTCATAGAACGAGATTGACTATATCCAGATTCATGATTTATTTCTATATTAAACTCAGTCATGATTTGTTTCGATTATTTGCCCAGTTTGCAATTATAACTTCTGTTGATTCTATTAAGATTGTGATCACAATTAATCGATCCTATCTGTTGACTGTGCAAGGATCAATGATCGAAATTTATCACAAATTTGGTTTGGTTGATGTTGTTACGTATGATTTCGTTTACACATAATCGAAACGGTCTTTCCATCTGTGTTTGATTAAACGATATGAATCTGTTGTTATATCATTATAGCTATAACGAGTGGAAAATGGTTGTGTTGGATTAGATCGTATCACATATGATATGACTCATTATTGATTTCAATTGGATATGAAACAGTCTTGTTACTGTTCGACCCAATTTTATGGTAACAGAAAAACAGAGTATTCTTACCCCTGTTTTCGATTGAATCATTTTTTATTCTGTTTAATGTTTAATAATAAAATCATTAGTGATTCGTTTTAAATGATCATTGGAAGAAAATTGGATTTAATTCTTTTTGAAGATTTGATTTGATTTCAATTCTGATCCTGTATGTCATTTTAGACTAACTACAGAATCAGATGATTCTGTAGCTAAGTCTGTAGAGTCAGATTTTTATTGTTTTGCTAATAAAAATATCTTTATAATTTGTTATTTTTGGTCTATTGCAGATGAATTCGAAATTGCAGTGGATTTGATGAGCAGTTAGAGGATATTTGAAATTTTTTGATTTCATTTTAGTTTCCTAGTTTAGTTGATTTTGGGAATATCTTCCCAGATTATGTAAACAGTTTGATCACTGCCACAGGGAGGTTTTACCCTGTGGAAAGACTTATATATGCTTATTATTTTTGTAATAATGATCATCCTCATTCGTGGGAGAACAAGGATATTGAATTTTAATACAAACTGAGGCAGAATTTGGTGTTTTGTTACAACTTTAGCTTCTCATGATATCAATATTTTTTTTCATGTTATGTATATCAATTTGTATTTGGTTAATGACTACTTTAGCTATCTTAATCTTTTGAAAATGATATAATTTAATCACTGTAATCCATATCTGATTTCTTCTAGTATTTAAAAAACATAGCAATTGATTGATTCAGTTTGTGAATGACAGATTTCTCTTCTTCATGAGTTGAATTATTAAGTATAAGCTTTTGCATAACAGGTTTCCCTTATTGCAGAGATTTATAAATCATATAATTGTTATGATTTTTTATGTCTTGTTTGTCCTGTAAACAATTCAAAGAGCAGCGGAGCCTATCGTTTACGAGAAGCTTTTGGATTAACCGGTGCAAGTTTCCTTCCTCCGACCAGCTTAGAAGTCATCATACATAGGACAAATTAGGAGCGTTTCCAGGTCAGTTTGTCATTTGTTTGTTTAGTATATTATTAGTAGTTTAGTTTAGATATAAGTTTAGTTAGATATATGTAGAATTAGTATATTAGATTGTTTAATTTTAGTAAGTTTCATTTCTTATTCATAAAATATAAAAAATCAAAAAATATCTCTAACTATTTTAGGACAGAAAGCACATGAGTCTTACAGGTTTTATTTAAATCTGCCAGTTGTAGATATTGTATATTTGTGAATAAGTTATAGTACAACAAGTAGTTAGACAGCTAATTAGTAGAGTCGATATAGTAGTAATCATTAGTTTGTGTATATATAATTAATTAGATTAGTGTATTAGTTTGTTTTAATGTTAGTAATAGTTTGTTTTATTTATTGTTAGATTAGTTTCTTTTATTTAGTTTTAGTTAGTTTGTTTTATTTAGTTTAGTTTAGTTTATTTGTTTTAGTTAGTTTTAGTTAGTTTAGATTAGTTTTCTCTTTGGTTTTCTTAGAACCTTAGAACGGCCAACGGAGCCGTTAAACCCGTCAGGGTGGTCCATTCCAAACGGCTTGGGTTATTAGACAACCTCGGGCCGGTTCCACTCTCTCAGTTGACGGATGGTCAATTTCGCCTGTCAACAGTACTCAACAGTGGGGTCTGAAGTCACCGGAAGAGAAACTAGTGAAGGATGAAATAATTGGTTATAATGAGGGGTAAAGGGGGCATATCCCGAAAGAGCTGGAGATACTTTCCAATAGCCACACAAAATCCAATCAAGGTGCAATTGCAGCCCACAATTGCCACCTGGGTAGATGTCCTA
>JASDQU010106792.1:61614-75702 GCA_032191745.1 Picea mariana | reverse complement strand
CGATTTTACCTAGGGATGTGGCACTAGTGACAGTGGGCTGGAGGTTCTGTTCGGGGGTGAACTTTATGTCGGGCACTGTTGTGAGCATTGGGGTCATGGATGCTCTAACACATTGTTGTATAGAAACGATGATTGTGAGAGTATATGGGTCTCTTACGACGTAGCAGATCAGTGGTGGTAAGCTATGTGTGATGGAGAGGGTATTAGCCGGTGAGCACTTCGCCTGGGGGCTTACACTACATGCCAGGATGGTAGGGAAGTCGAACCACTGTCGGTCCATGGATACATGAGAGTTTGCCTTTGGGTCCATCCTAGTGGCCTGGTTTTTGGATAAGATGCCTATGTTGCACCCTAGGATTTTATTGGGTGTGCCTGGGGTGCGAGAGCCACTACTAAAGAGGTGGTCGACTGTTTTGCTTCTCCATGGTGGTGGCGAGGATGGCCACTTATTTACTGTTGAGGTGGCACAGGTGTGGTGGTAGATGCTGCAGGTGATTTTGCAGTTCCCATATGCTGGTGTTTACTTTCGAGAGGATCCGAACATGGTGTTACCTCCATGGGAGGTTTTTGACCATCAAGGTATGTTTGTGGGTTATATATATATGTTTTTTTTGAGATAGCATGACATATGTATATGTTATAGATGTTGATACTATCTGTTGTTTGTGTGTATGTGCAGATGTGGCACCTCGCAGGCGTGAGGTTGAGTTGCGGAGAGCGTCAGCTCGTCAAGAGCCAGAGAGACTACCACGAGGAGGGTCATGGGTATGAGAGAGACATCGGCGTGAGGACGTTGGGGAAAGAGCAGTTGATCCTGAGAGAGCAGTGAGGAGACACCAGTTTGATGACCTAGGTGTCGGGTTGTCACATGCTCCTCTAGCGGATGCCAGAGAAGATTTTGAGGACATTCACCGTCACCTGGAGGCGATGTTATAGGGTGTGCCTAAGGGCATGTGGTCTTGTATCTATAATGAGAGCATCCTGGAGCAGTGTATGGGGATTTCGCCACCATGGCAGGCTGTGGTATGACGAGCAGCAGTAGAAGGTGCTGCTATGACCAGACGATTACCTCATGGTCAGGAGGGACCAGTAGTGGGTGGGGGACCACCGCTTGAGGGAGGGGAAGGGGGTGGTGCTCTAGAGGCACCTTGAGTGGTACTCTATATATTTTTGTATTTTTGTATATAGGATGGTGAGGCCATTTTGTACTGAGGTGCTTCACTGGCCTACAGATACTTGTATTTTTGTATGTAAACATTTGGATGGCACTGTGGACCTTTTTATATATACATGAGTATACATTTTGAGATCTATGTGGTGTTTACATGTGTTTTGTGAATGTGTTGATGATGTCTAATCTATATATGCTGTGACAGGTTGTTGATATGTTTATGTATGTGTAGAGGTATCTTGATGTGATATATGCCAGTCTAACACAATATTAGATAAGTTATTTGTAATTTGATTCAATTGTCTTAGAATATGTGTGAATGTAATGGAATCAAAATTTTGAGATAAAAGTCTAACCTACAGGTATTTGCGAAAGAGGCAAGGATCGCGTACGCAGTACACATTGTTGAGCTAGAGAATGACTAGTTGAGAGTCAAGAAAGGCACTAAGGTGATGAATACGATGATGTTGGGCATCGGCCAGGAGGCCAATGAAGGTAGTGTATTCAGTTTGGTTGTTGGTCTCTAAACCCAAACATATGCCGCTCAAATGGAGAATTTCATGTGAGGGGGTGTAGAGAGCCCAAGCGGTCGAAGCAAGATTTTCTGTCCAATGGCTGGTGTCGTCGGTGTAACCGATGTGGTAGGCTGGTGGAAGAAGCATATGTCAATAGCACAAATGATAGATTAAACATGAGGGATGGAAAAAAGATTAAAAAACACTATAAAAGAAATAACCTAAAGTAGAATGATTACGTTTAAGAATAAAATTTAACCCGTTGACAGGTTCTTTAAGAGAGAGGCCTTCAGGAGAGGCCAGGATGTATGCACCTTGGGTGAGGAAATGTTGGATGATGTAGGGGCCATGCCATAGTGACTTGAATTTTCCATGACCAAATGTATCATGAGCGATATCGTAAGCATGGACGAGGTTACCTTCATGGAATGAGTGAAGGTTGACATGGCAATCAAAGGTGGATTTTGATCATTTTTTACCTGCCTCATTGTTTTGTAATAAAGATCGACGATCTTCATCCAGGGACTCTAAGTTCAGCAAGAACTGCTCCATTGGAGCAGTGTCGGGTAATAGCTCAATTGCAGTGCATAAGGTGGGAATTTCACACTTGATGGGAAGAGTGGCCTCCACCCCATAGACTAAATGAAATGGTGTGAAACCAGTAGCTGTTTTCAGAGCCGTACGATAAGACCATAGTGCAAAAACTAACATATGATGCCAATTGGTCTTGTGTTTATTAACTGTGCACTGTAACATGGTCTTGAGGACATTGTTAACTTCTTTGACCTATCCATTAGAATAGGGGTAATACGGTGAGTCAAACTCATGGGAGAATCCTAACCGAGATGAGGATTTCATGAAGATCTCATTCCCGAAGTGTTTCCCATGATCGGAAACTAATTGGAGTGGTACTCCAAAGAGAGATATGACGTGGTTAAAGAAAAAATGTGCTGTGGTGTCAGCGATATTGTTGAAGGTGGGCATAGATTCTTTCCATTTGGTGAAGTAATCGACTGCGACAACAATGTATTTGTGTCCATTGCTAGAGGGGGGATTACAAGTCATGAATTCGATGCCCCATTTACAAAAAGGGCCGACAGTGATGACTGGATGAAGAAGAGCAGGTGGTGCTTGGGCTTTGTTGGTTTAAAGTTGACACTTCTCACATCGTTTCACGACATGAATGCAATCATGGAACAAGGTAAGCCAAAAGTAACCTGCTCAGATAATCTTCTGAGCAGTGGATATTCTTGAAAGATGCCCCCCACATGCATCACTATGGCAGTCATTCAAGACTCTATCGGCCTTGTCAATGGTCAGGCATCGATGAAGAATGGTGTCGACCCCTCGCCGGTATAATATGTCTCCGATGAGGAGGTAGAGAGGGGCCTGGTGGCAAATACAATGATGAACATCTCATGAAAGGTGGTTACCGAACTTTTGAGTTTGGAGGTAGATGAGGAGGTCGTTGTACCAAGGATCATCTGAGGTGATGTAAAAGAGGTTTTCGTCAGGAAAGTCGATATTGATGGGGGAACTGGTTGTGTCAAAGGGGAGGGCCATGACAAGTTCGGTGAGAATGAGGAATTTCTTGCTCTTGGGTGTTGATAATTCAAGATCATACTCCAGAAGGATAATGATCCATTGGGAAAATTTGCCATTAATTTGTCGACGACTGAGCAAGTATTACATAGGGTTAGAATCTGCTAAAACCTTAGTTGTGTGAAGTAGAATGTAGTGATGCAGTTTCTGGACTGTGAGGACAACTGCAAGGGCTAGTTTCTCTTCATGTTTATACTTCAAGGGTGGCCTTGAGAGGTTTTTACTAACGTAATAAATGACATTCTCATGATTGTCATCACCTAGCTGAACGAGAACTCCTGCTACTGAAATAGTTGATGCTGATATGTAGAGGATATAGTCGCGATAGTAGTCAAGTGCACTAATTAAAGGGGCATTGGAGAGTACCATTTTAAGATAATCAAATGACTGTCAGGCATGTTCATCCCAGTGAAATGGGATGTCGTGACATCGTAAACAAAGGAAACCATGTGCGCAAATGGCGTAGTTTGGGACAAATCGTCATAGAAAGTTAGCCTTGCCTTGTAGGCTCTGGAGTTGACGTAAACTCCGAGGAGGTGGAATTTTGGTGATAGCTTGGACTTTGAGGGGGTCCATAGTAATACCGCTTTGGGTAACAATGAATCCAAGGAGGCGCCCCGCGGTGACACAAAATACGCACTTGAGGGGATTCAAGTGGATGTTGTATTGACGACACTGTTGGAAGATGATCTGTAAATCATCAAGATGTTGGGTGCATTTCTTGGATCAAGTTGTGAGGTTGTCCAAGTATGCGAGGATGATATGAGCCAGATCGTGAAAAATGTATGTCATAGCCCATTGGAAAGTTGTGCCAGCATTCTTTAAGCCAAAAGGCATGACACGATATGTGAAAGTACCCCAAGGGGTAGTGAATGCGGTTTTGTACTGATCGGTTGGGTGAATTTGAATTTGATTATAACCAGAGAAACCATCCATGAAGGATAGAGCCTCGCAGCCTGAGCAGTAGTCGATAATTTGATCGATGAAAGGCATTGGAAAGTTGTCTTTGGGACATGCGTGATTGAGATCACGAAAGTTCGTGTAGATGCAGATAGTGCCCTATTTTTTGTTAACGAGTACAGTGTTGGAAACCCATGATGTATAGGCGATGGGGTAGATGAACCCAACAACGCGTAATTTGTGGTCGTTGTTTTTGATGAACTGGTGTAATGTCAGATTAGGTGTCGATGTGATGTTCGACGATAGAGGGATCAAGGCCAGGCATTTTTTTGTATGACCAGGCAAAAATATCCCGATATTCCTGGAAGAGGGTTTTATAGGTGGTGATTTATTGAGGATTGCAAGCGGCTCCAATAGTGATTTCCACGACGATGCAATTTTTGATGGAAATGTTGGCCATGTTGCCTTCTTCAAAAGAATAAGGGGCAGGAATGGGGTTGTTGAACCAGTTGATATTCCCTGATGGGATAAAATTCTTGGTTTCGACCATGTATATGGGGTGTTGGTTAGGAGGCATGGAGGCTCCCTGTGGAAAGAAGAGTGCTTGGTGGTGGAGTGCATCCCATGGGTAGTCAGGCGTGTTTAACTCTTCGAGTATTTCCTCATCACAGTGGAAGTGACAGGAATACAAGGGGTCTTGAAGAGTGATATCGGTTATTGTTGTCGTGTGGCTTCCCCCTGGTGATGAAGAAGTAGGGGGAACGTCGCAATGGAATTTTTATGGTTCGCTCGACATAAACCAAATATTGAAATATTGAGGAGTACCTGTGGTAGTTGGATGTATAATTTCCATAGGGAAATGAGCGAGGGAATTGGGGGGATTTGGGGGTGAATCCTCGGATAAGTCATCCAAGAACCATGGAGGTGTTGGGAGGGCCTTGGGTTCAGAAGAAATGAGATGAATAATATCTAGTGACGAGGTAAGGTCAACTATCGATTCTGTGGGTCTTTGAAGCAGGGTCAATTGGCATTGCCTGTATTCAATGATCATAGGACACTGGTATGTAAAATGATCTAAGGATTCACATAGAGAGCATGTGCATCTCATATGTTCATTGACTAAAGTTGTGACATAATGGATCTTAGTGATTTTGGGTAGGGATGACGTAGCTGGACTGGGTTCGCTCTGAAAGCTTTGGCGTACTGCGGCTAATGTCTTCTGAAAGTGTGGCAGTGCTGGGCAATGGTGGGTATAATGGCCATATTCTAAACATATAGTGCAAGTGAATTTGGTTCGCAACCCTTTACTACTTGAATGAGGGGTGGTAGTGGAAGTACTAGCCATAGTGGCGAGTGTTGAGGGAGTTTGATTGAGTGGAATCAAATTCAGTAACTCTGGTAGAGATGGGTAGTTGTTGGTTTGGTGTCCATCTTT
Organism: Picea mariana; assembly: GCA_032191745.1. Lineage (NCBI taxonomy): Eukaryota > Viridiplantae > Streptophyta > Pinopsida > Pinales > Pinaceae > Picea > Picea mariana. The sequence goes on along the minus strand of JASDQU010106792.1, from coordinate 70,079 downwards.
CTCACATAGCATGCAAGGACGTTGGATACGCAGAGGAAGTGGAGTTGTGGGCTCCTTCTTCTTTCTCCTGCTCCCAGCTATGGCAGAGGGGTATTGAGTGGGGGTGTAGAGGNAATGGCCATATTCTAAACATATAGTGCAAGTGAATTTGGTTCACAACCCTTTACTACTTGAATGAGGGGTGGTAGTGGAAGTACTAGCCATAGTGGCGAGTGTTGAGGGAGTTTGATTGAGTGGAATCAAATTCAGTAACTCTGGTAGAGATGGGTAGTTGTTGGTTTGGTGTCCATCTTTCTCACATAGCATGCAAGGACGTTGGATACGCGGAGGAAGTGGAGTTGTGGGCTCCTTCTTCTTTCTCCTGCTCCCAGCTATGGCAGAGGGGTATTGAGTGGGGGTGTAGAGGGTATGGTGGGAGTGAGTATGGGAATCGTCATTGGGATTCCTTCTGTTTGGGGGGGAAGGGATGGTCGAGGGACCATCTCGGGTGGATGTAAATACCAAACTGGAATTTCCAACACCATATTAGGGAGGGTAAGTGTTGTGACTACTTGGAAAGTTTCGACGCCAGGTGGAGGGTAAAAGAAGGGGATTTGAGTGATGGCTTGGGGAACTGTCTCCCAAACTGGGATATGGCCTTGGGGAGGGGTGAAATCGTGGATTGGTGGGGTCGACGAGTTCACAGGAGGCTCATGAGGGGGGAGTTTTGTGACTAGTGGGACGTTAGATATGATAGAAGCCTCCCTAGAAGGAAGGGTATCCTCTATGTTAGTTCCATTAGATGACAAAATGCATACTTGATTGGAAGGATGAAGGAGCGGTGGTGCTCCATGGTAAGTTCCTAACAATGATGGATCTTTGAAAATTTTGGGACCCATTTTGATGAGTGGGTATGCGTCATGACTCGTGTGGATGAAAGGAAGAATGTTATCGATGTTGGCAGAAGGGTTAGGCTCGTAATGTGAGACTTGGTCAATAGTAATGATCTTCCCATTGTGGGGGAACATCATTGTTTGAAAGACGGAAGAGGCAACTGCCTTCATAGTGTACATGTAGCTATGACCGAATAGGATATTATAATCGAGTGGGGCATCGATAACTTCAATGTCGATGAGAATAGTCTTGCCCCCGAGTTCTATGGGGACATTTTGGAAGAGCCCTTCAGGAGATGATGGTCATCCGTCATAGGCTCGTAAGGTAATGGTAGAGGGTATGAGTTCGGGGGAACCAAGTTTTTTCCATATAAATTTGGACATAATGCATGTAGATGGACCTTCATTGATGATACACCAATGAGTTGTGATGTTCCGTATTTTTACTGGGATTTGAAAAGAGATCAAGGTGGGAAGGCGAGGTTCTCTCCTATCATCAACCAAACTAGCATGGCAATTGGGGATTGTGCTAAGTCATCAACCAAACTGTAATTATGAGCGGCCCGAGCATGTGGGTTGTGGACATTCCTGCGTAATGGGATGTGAGGGATGCGAAGAGGTGGCTCTGTGTTAGCGTGAGGGATCACCAATAGGGGTCCCGTCAGTGTAGGGTTTGTCTCTAGAGGGATGGGAGGAGACTTAGTAGGTGCATGATACTGAAGATTGCATGTTTGCAGAAGGATTTCTTCCTCACTAGTGAGGAGGATCATGTGATCTGCTGGATTGTTTGGGTTGAGGTACCGTCCCACCTGAGGTGGGGGAGGCTGTGTGTCCCGTTGGGTGTTTATCACACCTTGGTGTGGAATAGGATTCTGCAGCACAGTAGGGAGGGGTTGTTGCACGTATTTTTGTGGGGCCTGCTGAGGGGCAGGTGGTGTTGGAGGATGGGTTAGACTACTTGAGTCTTTCAGTCATTTGAAATCAACGATCTGGGGAAAATGATGAGTATAATGACCGAAATCACCGCAAAGGGCACAAGGGAAGTTGGTTTTAACAGTATTGTTATTTATCCCTTGACACCTATTATTATTACCCCTCTGGGGGTTCTGATTCCCTTGGTTCTGGTTGCCCCCAGTAGGTTGGTTCTGCTAGGGTTGATTCCCTCCTTGACCTGGGTTATTGTTGTTCTTGTTTCTTCCTTTCTTTTTGGCATTGTTTGACAGATGGGTTGGATTTTTCGTATTCAGATGTTTGAAATTTTGATGTGGCTGAACGAGAGAGGGTTGAAAAAAATTCACCCCAGCGTGAGGATGTGGGGGATCGATGGGTTGTCAGGGAACATGAAATGGAAAGTATGAATTCTGTGGGGGTAGCAATTCATAAGGTACATGGGAAGGCGTGGCGCTTTCTCTAGTACTATAAGCTGAGGTAGAGGGGGTACCAGAACTTGTTTGAATAGGTGGGTGTATGGGGGGTGCCGGTGGTGGCTCACTAATGGGTGGAGGCATAGAAACAAGGTATGGTTGTTGATAAGGGGGTGGGGGGTAATAAGAGGTGCCCCCATATGCTGGTGGGTATTGAGGTGTTACATACATTGGTGTTTGTTGGGTTTGTGGACCATGGTGAGTTGTATTACCAATCAGTCTATCTGATGAGTGAGACATCCCAGGTTTGTCTTGGCCAAACGACACAGGTTTGGTGAGATCAGGAAGTACAATGTATAAGTACCTTGACTATGAATAAATGAGGTCATATTGTTGAGACTTACTGATGGCTTCTTATTCTGATTAAGGGAGGGTGGAAGCTACATCCTTACCGAGGAGAGAGACAAGTGATCTAAGAAACTAGTTAAGACACTGTTGTTTAGTGGTTTTTTCTTTGCACAAACTACATCGCCTACACCACTCGTGAATGTGATCAACGATATGTGTGGCTGATGTTTGTTTGAAATTAGAGAGTAGTTCCATACCATTGTCATGGTGGATTGGTAATTGGAAGAAGGTTAAAAATGCTTTGGACAAGGACTCGAAATTCATATGGGATGCTGATTTTTCATCTACATACCATTTGGCTGATGGGCCAGTGAGTGTTCATTGAAATAATCGTAGTCTGATGGAATGATCCATAACGTTGTTGGAAGAGAACCATAGGTGAAAATTCATGACATGGTTGGCAGGGTCATCTGCTGCCTTTCCTTCAAACTTGGGTATGTCTGAAGGTAGTTTGGTGGGCATTGCAGGCCATGTGGGGTCAAGCAATATAGGATCATTGGTGAGTTTTCTTAGATATGGTATGTTAAGAGAGGCCAAATATGGAATCTGCAGTGGTGGGGGAGGATTAGCTCCAGCCATGGTGTAAGTGTGTTGTGAACCTGACCCTTGAGGGGGGCTAGGTGGGTTGGTACTTCCCCCTTGAGAGGAAGTTGGTCCTTCACTTCCACGTAAAGGAGAGGGAGTGGATGGCGGGATTTGGTAAGTGGACCCAAGTAATGTGGAACCAAGAAAAGTTGATCCTAAGATAGTGGCACTCACAGGAGTGTGCGAAGGTGGTGTCGATGAGTGGGCAAGACTAGACACTCCCCCTAAGATAGGAGGGAGGTTTAGCAAGCATCAAGAATGATGGGGATTCTGTGGGTCCACTATGATGTCCAACTAATTGAATGAATGTGTGCAAATGGTGGTGAGAGTAATAAAGAAACAAGAGCCTTTGTTGCAAATTTTGAACATTACACAATAGATATATATATCCAAATCAAAATGTAGTCAGAAGTGCATCATACATAAAGTGGCTTGAAAAAGAAGAATATATGTGGATAAGTGGGTTTTTTCCATGTGGGGGATCAAAGAAAACAAATGCTTGTGCCCTAAAATATGTAACGTCCTTCCTCTCAAATAGCACTAGACCTTCCAATAGTACTCAACAGTGGGATCTAAAGTCACCAGAAGAGAAATGAGTGAAGGATGAAACAATTGATTATAATGAGGGGTAAAGGGGGCATATCCCAAAAGAGTTGGAGATACTTTCCAATAGCCATACAAAATCCAATCAAGGTGCAATTGCAGCCCACAATTGCCACCTGGGTAGATGTCCTAAAATTTGGTCACTAGGTACCTCGGTCAAAGTGAGGAATTTAGATTTTCGACCTAAGAAATGGGTCACGGGCTGGATCCCGTCCAAGAGGTGGGTGCCTCAAGGGGGTATGCACAGAACAACTAGATCTTGGCCTTCAACCCTTCACAGGTATCTCCCTACCTTATGGTGTTAGGAACACTTGACTTGGAGGATTTTCAGTTCTCTATTTGACAACTTCTATGGTTTTGACAATGTGAGAACCATATAGTGGAGATTTATTTGGATGCCTATCCCCTAAATCCTACCTAGACTAAAAAATTTCTCTTGGCACCTCCTGTGGGGGAAAACTTAGTGAGTTTTTTAGAAAAAATTTAGATGTAGTTGTTTTGAGAGGTTGGGGGTGTGAACCAACCTCATTGAATTTAAATGGGAGTGGATAGTTTCATCAAGAAAAGGGTGGGGTGTTTCAGAATCCCTTTGGAGGAAACTTACTTTGACCTCCACGTTTCAAGAAGAAGCTATGTGAGTGATAAGTGACTTTTGTGTGCGAATGAGTGAAAGTGTGCCAATTTTTAATGAATTAGGTGTCACCTTGCTACATGTTGACTTCGCTTGGTCCTTACAAGTGTTGATTACCTAATTAACTAAGTGCCTTTGGTACAACCTTGCATAATTCAAAAGTCCCTAGGAAGCTAGCATGTGGACATCTGGGTCCATTACTATTCCTTTAAACTTCCCTAGTGATTTGATCTAAGAAACTAAATTTCAACACTATCCTATATTTGTAGCATGTGGGCATGTATGGGTCCATTACAATATTAAGATGTGTTTGAAGAAATAAACTAAGAGGAGTCCCAAGAAGGGTTGTTGTCCTCTCCTAAAGGTTTTAATCTTTTTAAGGGAGATGAAATTGTTTCAATTTTTTTTTCTGATTCTCAAGGTCGCTTGGAGGCATGAGATAAGAGCATACTAAGCGATTTTTATTCAACTTCTAGTCCCAATGCAAGTTAAATGTGATTAAAAATTATTTCCAACTTATATTTTGTGTCAAAACAAGCCATCCATGTGGCGAAAATGAAAGAAAAATAGGAAATAATGATTTTAACCCCGTAAGTGTCTATGTGTTTTGACTAACCCCTTTATATGAAGATGGGACTAAGTGTGGTGCATCTTTAAAACATGCTTGAAATAACTTTTAAGAAGGCTAAGGGCCTTCCCCACATCTCAAAAACTTTACAATGTGAATTTTTTGCATAGGTGCATGGGTCTCAGTGGAGATGGAAGCACGCAAAGTGCATGTGCGCAGACCGGAAAATGTTAATGGGTGCATGTGTGCAGAACAGAGTTGAGACTTGGGTGCATGTGCACATGATGTGTGTCTATGGGCCACAAAACCCATGCATGGGTGACACATGGACGTGAATGAAAATTCTAGATGGAATTCTCTCAATTCACCTTGGAATTGGATGATTGGTAGGTCGTCTTAGGCCGGTTAATGCACCTACAATTAAATAAACCAAAAGAAGAGCTAGAAAAACCCAAATGGGGTAGGAAATTGATACCTTTCCCCGGTGGAGTCACCAATCTATTGCGCCTCTTTTGTCACCTTAGTGAGAAAAATAGAGGTTCTTGCAAGATTAGTTGGGTTTGCGAAGCAGAAAAGCTGCAAGGAAAAGGGTTAGAGAAAGAAATAAAAAACAACAACTAAGAAATAAACTAAGAAATAAAACAACAACTAAATTAATGAACATAGGGACATAAGGACAAAAAAAACAATGAGACCCATGTCACCAATGATAAGGCTGATATTAGTGAAAGAAAACATCGAGAAGCAAGAGGACTATGAGTCCCTTTTTCCTCCAAGGGAGGGCTCTTGGACCCCCACAAATAAGCTCTTCTTACAACTTTGAAAATGAAAATGAATATGGTGAAAGAATTCTTTGCTAATCCACTCAAGGGGTGAGATGAATTGCCCAATGCAATGATGCAAGTATACTCTTGGCAAGGATAGAAGATTCCTCAAGAGAATAATGGAAGCATAACTTTGCTATGAATTCCTTGAAAAATGAAGTGTATCCATGGCCTTTTTATAACATTCCTTTGAGTTATTGTCCAACTAGTTTGTAGTGTGTAAAGAGGCTAATTAGGGCATTTCTAGGTCTTTGACCAGCCACCCAATCGAATCCAGTCCAGATTTGAGTGTCAAATAAACTTGGAAGTTGAACCAAAAGTCGGTGGGAGGCCAACCACTCTCATAAATGCATCGTTTCTTAGGTGTGTGGCTTTATGCAACAACAGTCTCACATCGTGCACATGTGCGCAATTTCTGTGTTCCTGTTTCGCGCATGTGCACGCACGCCATGTGTCTTCATAGGACCCTTTTATTTTTGCACTAGTTGTATAGTTTTGACCCTTTGGGAATGCTTTTGTGTTAATTTGGGTCCATGGATGACATTATAACTTCTTGACGATGTTGAATTCTTGTAACCATTTGCAGACGAAATTTTAGTGATAACAACATGGTTTATGGATGATGTAGCATACTTGTATTTGTATATTATTAGAAGAACATATTGATATTTGTGATGACTATGAGTTTTTGTGTTATGCTTGGTTGATGCACATATTTGAGAGTTGTCTTGGTGATTGATCTCGGTGAGTAGATTTTATTTGGTTGATAATATTGATGAGACAGGTTGTTGTGATAGGTTGTTTGGATAGGTTGTTGTGACATGTTATTTGCACAAGTTTGGTGCATGGTGTATGCACTTGTTCATGGTATAGGTTTGGTACAGGTTGGTGCATGTTTGATGCACTTTTTTATGGTACATGTTGATTGCAGAGTCATTTATAGGTTGGTGCATGATTGATGCACTTTTTTATGGTACAGGTTGATTACAGGTTGATTGATACATGTTTAAATTAGTATATCTTATAGTGATAATGTGACAATGGTTCCATAATTATACTTATATTTTAGGGCAGCTGGATGGGGCAAGGATAGGTGGTTGTAGCCACCTTCCGGTTGTAGTCGAAGAACATAGGAGGTCGTAGCCTCTTTTTGGTTGTAGCCAGAGAATTGGGGTGTTGGAGCCTCCCTCAGGTTGTAGCCTGAGAAATTAGGGGGTTAGAGCCTCCTTCCAGTTGCAGCTAGAAAACAAAGGAATTTGGTGATTTCAATGAATGTGATTCTTAAAGACATATAAGAAAAAACATTTTGTGGTTTTCTCCCACTTTGGGTTTCCATGTAAAAACACTGGTGTACTATGTATGTGTATGATTGCTCATTTGTTCATTGTTTTGCAACTATTGGATGATAATGGTACATTGATATAACACTTTCATATTGTGGTTAAAAAGGATTTAATTTCTTTGTTACTGATTCATCCCCCCTCTCAGTAATCCAACAACTGGTATCAGAGAAGGTTCCTTTAGGAAATAGTTTAATCACTAGAAGGAGATCATGGATTATTCTGAGAATGGAGTACCAATATTTAATGGCCAGAATGGTTTTAAGTATGAGATGTGGAGCAAGAGGTTGGAAGTATTTTTATAGGAATAGGGACATTATATTTGGCTATCAGTTGTTACAGGATATGATACTTCAAAAAGGGAAAATACTGGAACCAAGAAGGAATTGATGAAGAATAACAAAATAGCAATGGATTTCATCTGGGAAGTATTACCTAATCCGGTAAGAGAAAATGTTGGTAAATATTTGTAAGCCAAAGAACTTTGGGATAATTTAGATGACATATATTATTCACCCATCATTTAGAAAATGCCAAAGAAGATGAAAATATAGAACAAGAAGAAAGATGCTCATCATGTTAGACATATTCAGAAGAGGAAGAGTATGAAGAAGCAGAGATTGATTACAAAGAACAATGGATCAATGAAATTGAATATCTAAAGAAAGAAAGAGAATAAAACACGTCATCCAAGAAAGAATTGATGAACAAAAATGAAAGTGTTCAATGTTTTGAAAAAGAACAGCAGGTCATAAAGAATTTAAGAACTCAACTAGAAGAGGCCAGAAGAATTAAAGAAACTCTAAAATATCAAAAGAAATGTTTAGAATCCAACATAGCAACACAAAAGGAAGAAGTAGAAAAGAGATAAAAGATACAGATGGATCATCTCAAGGAAATAACCAATGACTTAAACCAACTTGAGGAAGAGTTTGGTCAAGAAGAGAGAAGACTGGAAGAAGAAATAATTACATTGAAAAACCAACTTGAAGAAGAAAATAGAAAAAAAGAGGTCATGAAGTCTTAGATAATGAAGAAAGAAGAAGAGGTTGAGAATATTGAAGAAGAATTTGTCACACTAAGAGTCAAAACCGTTGTTCGTGCTCGAATCGTCGCCGGGTGAGCAAGAATGGGAGCACTAGCATGCCCTGTTGGGCTCAGCAAGGCAGAACAGGTTTGTTGTGGATCAAAATGGGTTAACAGAGAATAGAAAACCAAACGAAATAAAATCTACCTAAGAACTGAAAAGCAAATAACATTACAACCATAA
>JASDQU010106792.1:44737-61133 GCA_032191745.1 Picea mariana | reverse complement strand
TTAGGAGCGTTTCCAGGTCAGTTTGTCATTTGTTTGTTTAGTATATTATTAGTAGTTTAGTTTAGATATAAGTTTAGTTAGATATATGTAGAATTAGTATATTAGATTGTTTAATTTTAGTAAGTTTCATTTCTTATTCATAAAATATAAAAAATCAAAAAATATCTCTAACTATTTTAGGACAGAAAGCACATGAGTCTTACAGGTTTTATTTAAATCTGCCAGTTGTAGATATTGTATATTTGTGAATAAGTTATAGTACAACAAGTAGTTAGACAGCTAATTAGTAGAGTCGATATAGTAGTAATCATTAGTTTGTGTATATATAATTAATTAGATTAGTGTATTAGTTTGTTTTAATGTTAGTAATAGTTTGTTTTATTTATTGTTAGATTAGTTTCTTTTATTTAGTTTTAGTTAGTTTGTTTTATTTAGTTTAGTTTAGTTTATTTGTTTTAGTTAGTTTTAGTTAGTTTAGATTAGTTTTCTCTTTGGTTTTCTTAGAACCTTAGAACGGCCAACGGAGCCGTTAAACCCGTCAGGGTGGTCCATTCCAAACGGCTTGGGTTATTAGACAACCTCGGGCCGGTTCCACTCTCTCAGTTGACGGATGGTCAATTTCGCCTGTCAACAGTACTCAACAGTGGGGTCTGAAGTCACCGGAAGAGAAACTAGTGAAGGATGAAATAATTGGTTATAATGAGGGGTAAAGGGGGCATATCCCGAAAGAGCTGGAGATACTTTCCAATAGCCACACAAAATCCAATCAAGGTGCAATTGCAGCCCACAATTGCCACCTGGGTAGATGTCCTANATGTTTTGACAATGTGAGAACCAAATAGCGGGGATTTATTGGGATGCCTATCCTCGAAATCCTACCTAGACTACAAAAATTCTTTTGGCACCTCCTGTGGAGGAAAACTTAGTGATTTTTTAGAAATATTTTAGATGTAGTTTTTTTGGGAGGTTGGGGGTGCGAACCAACTTCGTTGATTTAAAAATGGGAGTGGATAGTCCTATCAAGAAAAGATGGGGTATTTTCGGAATCCCTTTTTGGAGGAAACTTACTTAGACTTCCACGTTTCAAGAAGAAGCTCTGTGAGTGATAAGTGACTTTCGTGTGTGAGTGAAAGTGTGCCAATTTTTAGTGAATTAGGTGTCACCTTGCTGCATGTGGACTTCGCTTGGTCCTTACAAGAGTTTGATTACCTAATTAACTAAGTGCCTTTGGTACAACCTTGTAAAATTCAAAATCCCTAAGAAGCTAGCATGTGGACATGTGGGTATGTTACTATCCTTTAACTCCCTATTGTGATGTAATCTAGAAAAAGCTTGAAACTATCCTAGATTGAACATGTGGGCATGTATGGGCCCGTTACAAACCTTTAAACTTTCCTAGTGTTTTGATCTAAGAAAGAAAAATTCCAAACACTATCATATCTTTGTAGCATGTGGGCATGTATGGGCCCGTTACAATATTAAGGTATGTTTGAAAAAGAAAACTAAGAGGGGTCCCAAGAAGGGTCGTTGTCCTCTCCTAAAGGTTTTAAACTTTGTTAAGGGAGATGAAATTGTTTTCACAATCTTTTTCTGATTCTCAAGGTCGCTTGAAGGCGCGAGAGAAGAGCATACTAAGCGATTTTAATTCAAATTCTAGTCCCGATGTAAGTTAGATGTGATTAAAAATGATTTCCACCTTATGTTGTAAGTCAAAACAAGACATCCATGTGGAAAAAAGAAAAGAAGGGAAATTGACTTTTTATCCTCCTAAGTGCCTATGTGTGTTTGACTAACCCCTTTATATGATGAGGGGACTAAGTGTGGTGCAGTGTTTAGAGCATGCTTGACATCATTTCTAAGAAGGAAAATGGCCTTCCCCACATCCCAACAAATTACAATGTGAAATTTAGCTTAGATGCGCGGCCCCTAGTGCAGACAGAGGCGCGCAGAGCACAGGCGCGCGAACAGAGATGGGTACGAAAGCGCCTGCGCACAAAGAAATGTTGTCACTTAAGCGCATGTGCACATGATGTGCGTCTGTTGGGTAGAATACCTATGCACCTGTGACAAACGGCCGGGAAAGAAAAATCCGGATGGATTTCTCTCAATTCTCCTTGGAATTGACTGGTTAGTAGGTCGGCTGAGGCCGGTTTGTGCACCTGCAAGTTAAACAAACTAAAAGAAGAGAAAAATAAACCCAAATGAGGTAGGAATTTGATACCTTTCCCTAGCGGAGTCGCCAATCTGTTGCGCCTCTTTCGTCACCTTGGTGAGCAAATAAGAGGTGCTTGCATGCCCAGTTGGGTCTTGTTGAGCAGGACAGCTGTAGAGGAAAGAGTTAGAGAAATAAAAAGAAAACTATAAGCAAGAATTAAACTAATACAAACTAAAATCATAAGCATAGGGACATAGAGATAAAAAAAACAAAAAGACCCATGTCACCAATGTTTTTAGGCTGATCTATTGATGAAATCAAAGCACCAAGAAGAAAGGGGACTATGAGTCTATTCTTCCTCCAAGGGAAGGCTCTTAGACCCTCACAAGCTTGCTCTCCTTACAACAAAGAAAATGAAAATAGTGGTGAAATAACTCCTTGCAAATCCCCTTAATGGAGAGGTGGATTGCTCAATGAAATGGTGCCAATGTGTTCTTGTTAAGGAAGGAGTCCTTAAAACAATATAGGCAGCATAACATTACTTTGAATTCCTTGAGAAAATGAGGTGCATTCATGGCTTTTTATAGCATTGCATTGGGTTATTGTGTAACTGCTTTGTAGTGTGAAAAGAGGCCATTTAGGGCATTATTAGGTCTTTGACCAGCCCACCATTCGGATCCAACCCAGATTTGGAGGTCAAATCAGCTTGGGAGCTAAACCATAAGTGGTTGGGAGGCCGACCACATTCATAAATGCGTCGTTTAGCATTTGTGTGGCTTTTTGCACTAACAGTCACGCATCATGCACGTATGCGCGCATTCTACATTTATGTTCTGTGCATGTGCACGCATGCCCAACTTCTGTAAAGCGCTCTTCAATTTTTCACTACTTTGTATAGTTTTTTGCCCTTTTTGAATGCTGTGAGATTAATTCAGGGCCATGAATGACTTCATTACTGTTTGACTATGATGAGTTCTTGTAACCATGTGTGGATGAAATTTCAGTGATAACAAGCCCATTCCAATATATTGTGATAATACAAGTGCCATCGGTATCTCAAAAAACCCGGTGATGCACTCCAAGATGAAGCACATTCCAATAAAGTATCACTTTCTACGGGAACAGGTTGCAGAAAATAACATCAGAGTTGAGTATGTGGGCACAAAAGAACAAGTGGCAGACATCTTTACAAAACCACTTCCACAGGAAGCCTTTAAATATCTTCGCCAAAGACTTGGAGTTATTTATACTCCAAAATGAATGCTTTTTTAATGCTTATCTTATATGTCTTAGATGTACACGAGGAAGCACCATAAGAGGACAGTTCAATAAGTGGGAAAAGCCCCGAATGGAAATATACCTTTGCCATTGATGATAAAGGGGGAGAGATTTATCAGATGCAGAGGACAGAGGCAGATTTATCAAATGTAGAGGACAGATGCATGGTTCCAGGGGGAGCATGAGTGATGTGATTTCAGTATTGCATCAAAGTGTTGCCATCAATTCCAAAGGGGGAGATTGTTCATTAAGGTTGGTTGTCATTGATGTCAACCCTTGAAGAAAGCCCCATAGCACAAAGGTTTGGGTAATGGACCCAAGATTGTTTGATGTAAATATGAATCATTATTGTTTTGTCATGGTTGATAAGAAGTAAATATGGATGAACTCCAAAGTGGTCCCCTTATGGTGAAAACCCTCACAGGAAGACGTTTTGTGGAGTAAGAGAACCCATGATTAATTGTGGAATAATGAGATGAAGGACAATGAATTTTTCAGGGAAACTATCCTAGATGGATAGTGCTTCCCATTCCATTTCTGGTGGTATGTGGAATTTCACATAACTCCTCACGGTTAAAGAGTTATGACCATGTGAAGTTGGAGAACCCAGGTTTGGGTAATGGAACCAAGTTTGTTTGATGGATAACGGAATTATTTTTGCTATATTTGAAGGTGATAATATTCTAGATGGATAGTACATGTCATTCCATTTCTGGTGGTATGTGTAATGTCACATAACTCCTCACGGTTTGAGAGTTATTGCCTTACGAAGTTGGAGGACCCTCATATGTCATCTAGAAGCCCCAAAAGGTCAAAGTAGTCAAAGTGGTTTAAGAGATTTTAAAAGGTAAATAATAAAGTGAAGTGATGAGTGTATTATAATTCAAAGTGAATACAAAATAAATTATTTAAATAATAATTTTAATGGAGAAATTAGAAGTGGGTTAACCCTAAAATAAGGAAAGTGGGCCAAGTGACCTAGAAGATGTTTTTAAGGAAGCTACTCTGAGAGTATAAATAAGAGGCAAGGCTCTCTCATTTTAATTACACTTGAGAATATTGAGTATCTATAGGTGTCTGAGGTAACCAAGGATATCTAAGCTGGATTTTTGATGGAAGGTGAAGAAAAGAAGGCTGAAATGCAAGGAAGGATAAATTCTTTTGATGGTGCTTTCTAAGGTATGTTATTTACAGGTCATCTCACCATTTTCGCTATAACTTTTTTTCTATAATGATTCAGACCGTGAAATTTCTATTCCATTGAGAAAACATACCCAAGTATCTGTGGTACAAAATTCAGCTTCTGGATCATTTTATTTTGGGAGTTACACTCTGTGGAAAATAGGGCTTGTGGCTAGTCCTGAAACTAGTCAAAAACAGGCGTTTCGGGTAAAAACATCATAACTTATTTATAACATATCCTAATTCAGTGAGACAAAATGTGTTGGTTAGGGTATAGTCTGTAGTATGTTGTGTAACATTTTCAGGTCAATTCAATGAATCAGGGCATGCTCTACAATGTCTCTCTCTAGAGTAATCCAGAATTCAACAAGGTATGTCATTTTTGCTATAACTCCTTTTATGAGAGGTTCCAAGTAGTGAAACCTGAAGGAATTGCATTAAAAACACTTAAGAACATTGTGTATCAGTTTCAAATATTTATACATTACAGGTTCAAAGTTATGATTACTTCAAGTTAGGGTTGTTGACTAATCCAAAACTAGGCATGTGAGACTAAAGAAAAGTTTGATGAAAATTTTAGTATCTTGTTGTTAAAGTCAAGGAAGGTTTGCAAGAATGTGATAATATATACCAGGTCTATTACATAGCTACAAATCATATTTAGATGATGAAATTGATGAGGGCTTTTGGTTGTGGTACATCCTGAGTACATGGTTGAGACAAGTAGTTGATGAGTTGACACATACATGAGTTGTATAGTTGATGATGTTGGTGTATATTGATGAGTCATAGTTGATGAGTAGTTGACACATTATTGGCACATACTTGGTGCATGGTTGGATGCACTTGTTTATGGTACAGGTTGATTACAGGTTGTTTGTTACAGGTTGGTGCATGGTTGATGCACTTGTTTATGGTATAGGTTGATTACAGGTTGAGATATAGGTTGATGCATGGTTGATGCATGGTTTAGATTTATTGGTACAGGTTTACAGTGGTATATATCATAGTGATAGTGTGACAGTGTGACAATGGTTCCATCATTCTACTTCTACTTCATGGTGGCAGGACAGGGCAAGGACAGGTTGTTGTAGCCAGAGAACATAGGGGGTTGTCGTCTCCTTCTAATTGTCGACAGAGAATTGGGGAGTTGGAGCTTCCCTCAGGTTGTAGCCTAAGAAACTAGGGGGTTGGAGCCTCCTTCTAGTTGCATTTGGAAAACAAAGGAAGTTGGTGCTTCCAATGAATGTAGTTCTTCAAGACATATAAGAAAAAACATTATGTGGTTTTCTCCCGATTTGGGTTTCCACGTAAAACACTGGTGTACTATGTATGTGTGTGATTGTTTATTTATTACTACTCATTATTGGATAATAATTCTACTTTGATATAACATTTGAAGAAAAAGGATTATAATTATGCTATTACTAATTCACCCCCCCCCTCTCAGTAATCCAACAGATCTATTTGCGAGAAAAAATTGCACTAGAAAAATTGCAAAAAAAAAGAGAAGAGAGAATTAAATAACACTTGAAAAGACAATATTGTTGAAGAACCAATTCAAATTTCTCTTGTATATTAACTCTTGACATGAGTACAATATATATATATGTTGAAATTACTAAGGCAACTAAGAGGGGGGGGGTGAATCAGTTGTTACTATGCTTAAACAATTTTAAGTCTATTAAACCATTCTTAATCTTTCTTCGAGTGATCATCAATATTATACAACATATGGACAACATAAATAATGAGAATCTAGAAAACCCATAAAGGGAGAAAACCTCTTATTCTTCGAAATGATAGGCAATCTTTTAAGTTTTGTACATCATCTATGTTTGAGCACCAACTCAAAGTGAGGCTACTACCTCTGTTTTACAAGCTCCAACTTGTTGAGAGCACCAACTCTCTGGTTTCTCTAGCACCCACTAGAAGGAAGCACCAACTCCCTAAATATTCCAGCACCAACTGGATTTATACAAGCACCTACTTGTTGAGAGCACCAACTCTCTAGTTTCTCTAGCACCCACTAGAAGGAAGCACCATCTCCCTAAATATTCAAGCACCAACAGGATTTATACAAGAAACAACTTGTATACAGAAAACTCTGTGTTTTCCCAAGCACCACCCTACCACCCTGTTTTCTAGCCACAACTAGATGGAAGCTACAACTCCCAATATTCAAGCACCAACTCGAATATCATAGGACCACAGTCCTCCCTAGAACCACACTGCCTCCCTGATTATAAATAAATGATTTAATAACCAACAACACAGATAAATCGATTCTTACCGCTTCTTCTTTGTTCTATAAATCTGGTTTGCTTCTAACTGTTCTGCAATTCTTCTCTTCCTCTGTCTGCTCTGCAATTCTGCTCTGCTTCAAGTTGTTCTGCAATTCTTCTCTTGCTTCTATGTATTCTTCATCTGTTACTCATCTCTGAGTTTTATCTCACACTACGCATATTGTCAGTCTCACACTGCACATACTGTAATTTTCCCTTTCTTATAGTTTAACTCATTTTTCATTCAGAATGACCAACCACGCACAATCACTGTGTGTTTATTTTATACACTACAACCCCTTCAGTTACACCTCCAATATCCAAGAAAACGCATCATCAAACGAATCACCAACCATCCAAGAATCATGATTCAGATCTGCTAACTGAATCGTAACTGATCGATTACCTGTGAGGTGAAACAGTAACCCTTCGATCAAGTTTCCAATTAACCAGCACCGTTGGATTAAATTCGTAGGATTTCACGTTTATATCATATGCCCACTAGCTATGATCGAGCACTAAACAGAATTTGAATTTTGTGATTTCGCATCTCGACATTCCTGTGATGAAGAGTCTCAACAATCCAAGTCACGATCGTCGAGACTCCGAGATGGAGCTTAGCACCGCTAGCTTCTTCCCCTCACGTGACCATCAGCGGTGACCACAGGCTGCTTCAAAAGGTGCTTTGTATTTCGTGAACTTATAAACTTCATCGAGCCTGATCAACGGTCGAGATATCCAATGATCTGACGGTCCAGATCTCATCACGATCTTGCATATCACGATTCTTGTGATGAATGGTCTCAATGCTCCAAGTCGCGATCATCGAGACTCCAAGATGGAGCTTAGCACTTCTAGCTTATTCCCCTCACGTGACCACAGGCTGCGCCAAAAGGCACTCCACAATTTCACATATCGGTGTTTATGTCGTGCTCTGATCTATCGCCATGTGCCCCTCTTAGATCAACGATCCAGATCTTATCGCGATCTCACCACTTCACGAGTCTTCTTCATGCCTTATCAACAGTCCACAATCCTTGGTGATCTAATGGTCCAGATCTTTTCGTGATCTCGCATATCATGAGTTCTGTGATGAAGGTTCTCGATACTCCAAGTTGTGAATGTTGAGATGGAGCTTAGAAATTAGCTCCTTCCCTTAAGCCTTCGACGATGTGACCTTGAGATATGACCACTCGCCAATCAAATGAGCACTTCACTCCTTTGACTTTCTAGTCAGTGAAACGATGATCTTTCACCATGTGTCCTATGGAACCAATGATCCATGACTGTCCTCGATGGATGGCCAGGATTCCTTCACAGTTTTGGAGAGTTGGATGACTCTTGGTCTTATCCACCTTGTAGCTTCACCATATCTAACAGCTCTTGGTCCTTTGTAATTACTCCAGATCTGACAGCCTAGATCTTTTCGTGATCTCGCATATCACGAGTTCCCACACCATGCTCTGTTGACTCATCCAATGTGAAAGTCAGTGAAATTCCAGTCACTTGCCACATGTCCTATGACTCCAACGGTCAGGATTGTTATCGCGATTTCACATATTGTGAGTTTGAACCTCTTTCCTTTGGATTTCCCAATCTACGAAACTCCGAAATGAAACTTTTGTCATTCTTTGACTGTTTTCCTCCTTCTGAGCTTACAATGTGGATCTTTCCATTATCGCTACGCTATTGAACGTGCTGATCTTCGCCATCTGATCGTGATGATCTTCACCATCAATGAAAAACACGCATACTCTGCCTCTGTCTAAAAACATGCCAACAATCTCCCCCTTTGGCATTGATGGCAACCCCTTGAAAAACATGCAACTATACCACTGTAGCATCCTTCTTGAAAAAACATGCAACTATACCACTGTAGCATCCTTGAAATTACCACACTTTCTCCCCCTTTGACATCATTGTCAAAGAAGAAACATGCTCCCCTTGAGCTGTTGCAGTACATACTCCCCCTATCAACTATGAGCAACATAGAAATACAACAGATATTCAATAAATACTCCCCCTGATCAGGTGAATAGATTAGACGAAAGAAGTTATAACCCCCAACTTTTGACGAAGATATCCAAAAGGGGTCGTTGCTAACGGTTTAGTAAAGATATCAGCTATTTGTTCTGTGGAAGGAATATAATTTAGCTGAACGACTCTATTTGTAACTTGTTCTCTGAGAAAATGGTATTTTATTGGGATATGCTTAGTCTTGGAGTGAAGAACGGGATTCTTGGAGACACTAATGGCACTGGTGTTATCACAGTGAATTGTAATGAGAACAGTATAGTTTACCTTCAAATCTGCAAGAGTTTGAATCATCCACAAAATCTGAGTGCAACAAGTAGTAGCAGCAATGTACTCTACTTATGTAGTTGATAAGGAAATAGATCCCTGCTTCTTACTAATCCATGCTACCAACGAGTCACCCATGAAGAAGGCACCTCCACTGGTGCTCTTTCTCTCATCCACACAATTTGCCCAATCTGCATCTAAATAAGTAGTTAACTGAAAATTCTAATTTCTGGAATACCACAAACCATAAGTCATTATTCCCTTCAAGTATTTGAATATCCTTGTGACAACTACAAAGTGACTTTTTTTTAGGAGCTAACTGATAACGACCTACCATTCCAACAGCTTGCATTATATCAAGATGGGATGTTGTGATGTACAGAAGACTACCTATCATTGATCAGTATGTCCCTTGATCAACATCGGGTGAAATATCATCTTTACTGAGCTTGCAACCAACCACCATAGGTGTACTAACGGGAGAGGAATCCTCCATCTGAAATTTCTTCAACATCTCTTTCAAATATTTTTCTTGAGAGATAAATATTCCTGCAGAACTTTGATTTACTTTTAAACCAAGAAAATATGACAGTTCTCCTATCATGGACATCTCAAACTCTGTTTGCATAGAGGTAGAAAACCATTGGACAGATGATTCATTAGTACAACCAAAAATAATATCATCTACATAAACCAAAACAACTAGTAAATTATCACCTTCAGACTTAATGTAGAGATTACTGTCAACAGTACCTTTCTTGAACCCTTTGTCTTGTAAAAATTTGTCCAGTCTATAATACCAAGCTCGTGGTGTTTGTTTCAGTCCATATAAGGCCTTTTTCAGCTTGCAAAGATAGTTAGGATTATCTATCAATGAGAATCCTTCAGGTTGCTCCATATATACTTCTTCCTCTAGATCTCCATTAAGAAAAGTTGACTTGACATCCATCTGATACACTTTAAAGTTTTTATGGCATGAATATGCAAGGAACATTCAGATGGCTTCCAATATTTCCACTGGTGCAAAAGTTTCATCAAAGTCCTGACCTTCAACTTGTGCATACCCTTTACAAAACAATCTGGATTTATTTCTAACAACTTGTCCTTTTTCATTCATTTTATTTTTGAACACCCATTTGGAACATATTACATTCTTATCTTCAAGTATAAGGACAAGCTCCCAAGTATTGTTCTTCTCAATCTGATCAAGCTCTTCATTCATAGTTGTAATCCAATCATCATGTTGGCTGGCTTCATCAAAATTTTTAGGTTCAGTCATAGATAAAAAGGCAACATGAGATTGTTCTGAGTCTTTAATCAATTTCCTTCTTGTCTAAACTCCTTTATTTATATCTCCAATTATCTGATTTTCAGGATGATTCTTTCTAACAGTTCTGAGAGGTGATTTGCTTCTTTCTGCTGATTTGTATCAGCCTAAGTATTTTTATCGTCATCTGATTCAGATTCTTCTCTTCCTGATCCTTGGACCTGTTCATCTTCATCTTCAACTATATCTTTTGTTCTTGGTTCAGCACTGCTTGCATTTCTGACCGGGATTTCTTCATCAACTTTTATGTCTATACAATCAACTATTTTATGCAACCTCTTATTGTAACATTTGTACCCTTTACTGTTTGTAGCATAACCCAAGAAGATACCTTCATTAGCCCTATCATCATATTTGTCAATATTTTCATCATTATTCTTAATATAACATTTACTCCCAAAGACTTTAAAATGCTTGATTGAAGCAGGTCTTCCAAACCATAGTTCATAAGGAGTCTTGTCACTGTGTGGTCTGAGATGTGCTTTGTTAAGGATATGAACAGCTGTATGAATTGCTTCCACCCAATATGTCTGAGGTATGTTCCTTTCATTCATCATTGATCTTGCCATTTGTTGTACTGATCTATTCTGCCTCTCAACAACTCCATTTTGTTGTGGAGTCCCTGGAATTGTGTACTCTTTGTTCATTCCATGTTTATCATAGAACTCTTTGAAGTTCCATGAGATAAACTCTCCTCCCCTATCAGACCTTACTGCCTTCAATCTTTTTCCTGTTTGATTCTCAGTTAGAGCCTTAAACACTTTGAATTTTTCAAATGCTTCAGATTTTTCCTTCAAAAAGGCAACCCATGTTAGTCTTGAATAATCATCAATAATCAACATAAAATAATTTTCTTTTCATGTACCTTCTTTCCTTGATGGTCCACATAAATCCATATGTACTAACTGGAGAGGTTTTTATGTTGAAGGAAAGTTTTTAGATTTGAACTGTGTTCGAGTAAGCTTTCCTATCTAGCATGGTTTACAAACATAATCATATGGCTTTGATATCTTTGGAACATCCTTTACTGCCCCACTATTTTTTAGCTTGATTATATGTTCAAAATTTAAGTGTCCAAGTCTCCTATGCCATAGCCAACTTTCATCATACTTGTTTAAGTAACATTCTTTTTTTTCTTCTTTTAACACATAGACATTGTTTTCTGTTCTTATCCCTTTTGCAACTAGCTGTCATGAATTCACAGATTTTAATCTACAATATTTAGAGGTAAAAATGACTTCACATCCTCGGTCACAGACTTGACTGACACTAAGCAGATTGTGTTTCAGACCTTCTACAAACAACACATCTTGAGCTTTCCCTTTGCCATTACTCAAACTTACCATTCCTTTACCTTTTATTTTTTCTAGTGCATCATTTCCAAAAGTTACATTCCCTGATTTGCTTTCACTTAGAGTTAGAAACTTACTTTTGTCTCCAGTCATATGTTTGGAACATCCACTGTCAATATACCAGGGATTTTTTTCTCTTTGAGCTGATAACACTAGTCTACACTTGTCATCTTCCTCCTTCCAAATCTTGAAATTTTCAGCAATAGGATTCGAATCTGGCTTAAAATTCCTTAAGCGACAATCTGCAGCTTTATGTCCATAGTTATTACAGATGTAACATTCTGGTTCACTGAATAACAGATCATAACGATTGTTATTCTCATAACTGTTGTTATGTTTCACCTGCGTCCTTCCTCCATCCATCACATGATTTATAGTATGTGGTCGTTTGTTTCTTGGTTGTCTCAATCTTTGTTGTGGAAAATAATTATTCCTTGAGTATCTTGATTTCAAATATCTAGATCTTAAAGAACAGTTTACAGCTTTGTGACCAAAGTTAGAACAAAAAAAACAATAACCATAGAAAAAACCTTTGTACCTGGAAAAAGGCTATAGTCGATTTCTTCCATGCTGATGATTTCTTTGATCAGAAAATCTGTTTGTGTTATTTCTTTGATCTACAGATTCGGTTCTAGTACTTTTTCTTTCATTCATTCTTGGTGGTTGATTTTCTTTCTTTGTTTCTGCAGAGTGGTTGTTGTCAATGATTGTAGTTTTGACAAACTTGATGGGTTCTGTATTACTTGAATGATCACTACTTGATCCTTCTTCATAGCCCAAGCTGGCTTTCAACTTTGGATTCCTTTGCTGATTTAGAATGAAAGTTCATTCTTCTAAAGCTTTAATACTTGGCAGATTTCGATGATACAATGCATTAAACTTCTCCATTTCTTTTCTAGTTTTTATTATCTATTCTTCTAAGGCTTCACACCTCGCTTTCTTCTCTAACAATTGTTGTTTCAATATGTCTTCTATTTTCTTTGCCTCTTCTAACTCCACTTTTAGTAGAGAAAAGTTTTCATCAGGTTTTTCACCATTCATTTTAAACTGCATCAACAATTGTTTTTGTTTTCTCTTCTTAGATCTGAGTCTGTCAATTTCTTCCAAAGCACTGATTAATTCACCTTCCATATCCACCACAGCTTCTTCATCATCCATTTCACCTCATGTGTGCTCATCATCAAGATCTCCCATAGCCATAAGCATAAAATCATTCACTTTGTCTTCACATGATGAATCACTATCTATGTCTTCTGAGGAATTGTCATTATTTGCACACAAACTTTTCTTTTTACTATATTTCTTGAATTTGTACTTATTTTTATCATCAGAGTTCTGGTCCTTTTTCTGATGCAGACACTTAGATGCAAAATGACCTATCTTACCACAGTTAAAACATTTGAAGGGAAGTTTGCCTTGATATTTTCTTGATCCTTTCTTTAACCTTCTCACAAATTTTGCCTCAATATCATCTAAATCTGAATTAGTATTCTTGTTTGCTTTAAAAGATGCTTCTCTAGTAATGGATTTATCTTTGTTGATTCTCATTTCATATGCAGTTAAAGTTCCTAGGAGTTGATCAATGGATAGAGTTTTAAGATCATTTAGTTCTTCTATTGCAGAGACTTTTGGATTAAATTTATCAAGCAAAGATCTTAAAATCCTCTGAACTAGAATTGATTCTTCAATCTTCTCACCAAGACCCTTCATGACATTCACAAGTTCTTCAACTCTTAAAAAATACTTGCTAACTGTTTCATCTTCATTCATCTTTAGTTGTTCAAACATCAACCTAAATATTTGAAGTTTGGCATCTTTTACTTTCTCATTTCCTTCATAGTTGCTAATAAGTTTATCCCACATTTCATTGGTAGTTTGAAGATGCAACACCTTTACAAACTCGACTTCTTCAAGTCCATTCAAGATAGCATTCATTCCCTTAGCATTAAATCTAAATTCTAACTTATCATCCTTGGAAGCCAGTACAACAAGCTTTGTATATCCAGTCTCTACTACATCCCAAACATCAGCACCTAAGGCCATTAGGTATGCTCTCATTCTAACCTTCCAAAAGGCAAAATTTGTTCCATCAAACAAAGGAGGCTTACTGGTTGAAGTTGTTGGGTATGTGTTATATTCTTTGCATGAGTAGTAGTGTCTGAGTGTCTGTGTCGGGCGTGCAGGGGGGTTAGAGGGGGGGCCGCTAGGCCCCCCCTTGGGGGGTGCAGGGGAGTGGAGCCCCCCGCGCGGGGGTTCGGGGGCAGCGCCCCCAAAAAAATTTTTTCGGGACCACATGATATTTAGGTGGTTTTTCGACACATGGTTTTTGTCGATGGTTTTCTATTTCCGGTTAAGGAATTAGGTTTTTGGACTAATCCAGGTCATTGGGTTAGGGTTTTGGATGCCACAGGATCCTATATGTATATTGTATTGTAAACAATGTAACACAATGTATGAATATAATATATGTTGGTTTTCCCGGTTTGGGTTTCCAGGTGAAAAATCCCTGTGTAATGTTTGTATTTGCTATTGTATCTTTTCTGTTCTTTTGTGAATATCAGTTAGCAGAAGGTATTGTACAAGGTTAGAATTTACATTTGGTATCAGATCTTTATTGGCTTCAGGGGGACGCCTTTCTCGTCAAGGGTTTGGCTCGGGACTGTGATAAGTCTTGTTACAGTGGGAGATCTGTGGTATTGTTTTTCAGGTGAAAAGAAATGGCAAGCAATTCGAAGATGGAGATCGAGAAGTTTAATGGGAAAATATTTGAGCTATGGAAGCTCAAGATAGAATATCTTTTGGTGGACAGAGATCAGTGGATCATGGTAGATCTAGGTACGACACCTACAGGAACTTCTGCAAATGACTGGAAAAAGACGGATCGGAAGGAAAAGAGAACAATTCGATTGTGTCTCTCTGATTCAGTATTACTGAATGTGTCATAGGAAGCTAAAGCCAAGGATTTATGGGAAAAGTTGGGGAAGTTGTATCAGTCTAAGTCCCTGGTAAATAAACTATTCCTGATAAAGAAGTTGTATAACTTGAGGATGAGAGATGGAGACTCAGTGGCAGGGCATTTGAACGCCTTCAATACTGTGGTAAGTCAGTTAGTATATGTTAATATCAAAATTTCAGATGAAGCTAAATGTATAAGTTTGTTGTGTTCTTTACTAGACTCATGGGATAGTCTAGTTGTGTCCATGGGTAGTAATACAACTTCTTTGAAGTGTGAAGAAGTGGTCTCATCCTTGTTGTCGGAGGATATGAGACGAAAGAATATGGAAGGACATAGCACAGATGCATTATTTGCAAGAGGACATTCAAGGGAAAGAAATAAATCTAATTTCTCAAGTGGGATATCTAAGTCTAAGGGTAGATCTAAATCTTTTGGAAATTTTGGAAGGGTATGTCGGAGGTGTGGAAAAGAAGGGCACTACAAGAAGCAGTGTAGATCCAAAGTTGAGAAAAAGAAGGGATCTGAAGAATCTTCTTCTACATAAGAAGAGACCTCCAAGGAAGAAGGAGGGAATGTGTACTTGGCCTCTTCAAGCACACATGCAGATCATGAGGCATGGTTGATTGAATCAGGTGCATCTTTTTATATGACTCCCCATAGGGAGTGGTTCTACGAATATGAAAAGTATGATGGAGATAATGTTTTCTTGGGTAATGATTCGACAACCAGAATCATAGGAAAAGGAAGGGTCAAGTTGAGACTCATAGATGGAAGGATTAGAAGACTGCCTCGTGTTCTACACATCCCAGGTATGGCCAAAAATTTGATTTTTGTAAGCAAAATGGAAGATGTTGGGGTAAAAACAATTTTTGAAAAGGGAACTTGTAGGATGGTTCAAGGAGCAATGGTGTTGATGAGGGTAGTTCGGTTTGGAACTCTATATAAGCTTCTAGGAAGCACTATTAGTGATGGGTGTAATAGCTCCATTGTTTCTGATATTGAAGTTGAAGAAGAAAGAACTCCAACAGTCTCTGGAGAAAAGGTTGTGTCGTGGCATCAAAGACTGGGGCATATCGGAGAGAAGGGTCTTCGACTACTACACAGTAAAGGTATGGTTGAAGGTATGTCTAGTTGCTCTCTTTATTTTGATTTCTGTGAACATTGTCTATATGGGAAGCAAAATCGGGTAAGATTCCCCTCTGGTGCAACGAGGGCAGAAGGAATTCAACATCTAGTTAACAGTGATGTTTTTAGACCTGTGTCGGTCCCATCATTGGGAAAATATATGTACTATGTCTCATTTATAGATGACTTCTCGAGGAAAACTTGGATATATTTCCTCAGGAAGAAATCTGAAGTCTATGACAAATTTAAAAAGTTTAAGGCTCTTGTTGAGAATCAAACAGAGAAATGAATTAAGGTGCTAAGGACAGATAATGGCAGAGAGTTCTGCAGGAATGAATTTGAAGAATTCTGTAAGAAGTGCGGTATAGAAAGGCAGAAGACTACTCCATATACACCTTAGCAGAATGGAGTTGCAGAAAGGATGAACAGGACGTT
>JASDQU010106792.1:33048-44637 GCA_032191745.1 Picea mariana | reverse complement strand
ATGCAGGGGGGTTAGAGGGGGGGGTGCAGGGGGGTGGAGCCCCCCACGCGGGGGTTCGGGGGCAGCGCCCTTGAAAAAAAATTTCCGGGACCACATGATATTTAGGTGGTTTTTCGGCACATGGTTTTTGCTGATGATTTTCTATTTCCGGTTAAGGAATTAGGGTTTTGGACTAATCCAGGTCATTGGGTTAGGGTTTTGGATTCCATAGGCTCCTATATGTATATTGTATTGTAAACAATGTAACACAATGTATGAATATAATATATGCTGGTTTTCCCGGTTTGGGTTTCCAAGTGAAAAATCTCTGTGTAATGTTTGTATTTGCCATTGTATCTTTTTTGTTCTTTTCTGAATATTAGTTTGCAGAAGGTATTGTACAAGGTTAGAATTTATAGAAGTCCCTTCATGATTTTTCATGTTTAAGCTTACAGATCTACCTTTAAATAAAAGGAACCCTCTCTGATACCAATTGTTGAAATTACTAAGGCAACTGAGCGGGGGGGGTGAATCAGTTATTACTGTGATTAAACAATTTTAAGTCTATTAAACCATTCTTAATATTTCTTCAAGTGATCATCAATAGTATACAACATATGGAAAACATAAATAATGAGCATCAGTCACACATAAGATATACACAGAGACAGATTTTCATGAGGAAACCCATAAAGGGAGAAAACCTCTTCTTCTTCAAAATGATAGGCAGTGTTTTAAGTTCTATACATCATCTATGTTTGAGCATCAACTCAAAGTGAGGCAACTACCTCTGTTTTACAAGCTCCAACTTGTTGAGAGCACCAACTCTCTGGTTTCTCTAGCACCCACTAGAAGGAAGTACCAACTCCCTAAATATTCCAGCACCAACTGGATTTATACAAGCACCTACTTGTTGAGAGCACCAACTCTCTGGTTTCTCTAGCACCCACTAGAAGGAAGCACCAACTCCCTAAATATTCCAGCACCAATTGGATTTATACAAGCACCAACTTGTATACAGAAAACTCTGTGTTTTCCCGAGCACCACCCTACCACCCTGTTTTCTAGCCACAACTAGATGGAAGCTACAACTCCCAATATTCAAGCACCAACTCGAATATCAAAGGACCACAGTCCTCCCTAGCACCACCCTACCTCCCTGATTATAAATAAATGATTGAATAACCAACAACAAAAATAAATCGATTCTTACCACTTCTTCTCTATTCTATAAATTTGGTCTGCTTCTAACTGTTCTGCAATTCTTCTCTTCCTCTGTTTGTTCTACAATTCTTCTCTACTTCAAGTTGCTCTACAATTCTGCTCTTGCTTCTATCTATTCTTCATCTGTTACTCATCTCTGAGTTTTATCTCACACTATTCATAATGTCGATCTCACACTGCACATACTATAATTTTCCCTTTCTTACAGTTTAACTCATTTTTCATTCAGAACGACCAACCACGCACAATCACTGCGTGTTTCTTTTATACACTACAACCCCTTCAGTTACACCTCGAATCTCCAAGAAAATGCATCATCAACCGAATCACCAACCATCCAAGAATCATGATTTAGTTATGATAACTGAATCGTAACTGATCAATTACCTATGAGGTGAAACAGTAACCCTTCGATCAAGTTTCCAATTAACTAGCACCGTTGGATTAAATTCGCAGGATTTTGTGTTTATCTCATATGCCCACTAGTTGTGACCAAGCGCTAAACAGAATTTGAATTTCGTGATTTCACATCTTGGCATTCCGGTGATGAAGGGTCCCGGCACTCTAAGTCGCGATCGTCGAGACTCCGAGATGGAGCTTACCACCGCTAGATTCTTCCCCTCACGTGACTACTGATGGTGACCACAGGTTGTGCCAAAAGGCGCTCCACAATTTCACATATCGGTGTTTCTTTCATGCTCTGATCTATCGCCATGTGCCCCTCTTGGATCAGCAATCCAAATCTTATCGCGATCTCGCCAGCCACTTCACGAGTCTTCTTCATGACTGATCAACAGTCCACAATCCTTGGTGATCTGACGGTCCAGATCTTTTCGTGATCTCACATATCGCGAGTTCTGTGATGAAGGGTCTCAATACTCCAGGTTGCGAACGTCGAGATGGAGCTTAGAAATTAGCTCCTTCCCTTAAGCCTTCAACGATGTGATCTTGAGATATGACCACTCGCCAATCAAATGAGCACTTCACTCCTTCGACTTTCCAGTCAGCGAAACGATGATCTTTCACCATGTGTCCTATGGAACCAATGATCCATGATTGTCCTCGATGGACGGCCAGGATTCCTTGACAGTTTTGGAGAGTTGGATGACTCTTGGTCTTATCCGCCTTGCTGCTTCACCATATCTAACGGTTGTTGGTCCTTCGTAATTACTCCAGATCTTACGGCCCAGATATTTCCATGATCTCGCATATCGTGAGTTCCCACACCATGCTCCGTTGACTCATCCAATGTGCAAGTCAGTGAAAATCCAATCGCTTACCACATGTCCTATGACTCCAATGGTCAGGATTGTTATCGCAATTTCGCATATCATGAGTTTGAACCTCTTTCCTTTGGATTTCCCAATCTGTGAAACTCCAAAATGAAACCTTTGTCGTGCTTTGACTGTTTTCCTCCTTTTGAGCTTACACTATTGATCTTTCCATTATTGCTACACTACTGATAATGCTGATCTTCACCATCAATGACAAACACGCATACTTTGCCTCTGTCTAAAAACATGCCAACAATATAGACTCCTAGAAATTCACATAAGGTTTGGGTTCTTTGTGCATGCACTAGTTAGATTTAGTCCATTATTAACTAATTAATACCATGGGTCAATACCACGAGTCACTATTTTTTATACTGAGAGGGGGGTGAATTAGTATCAAGTACAATTTAAAACCCTTTTCAACTTATACTTAAACCATTCAACTATATCCAATGAGAAATGAACAATAGTATAAGAGTTACACCAATACACCACAATACACCATGCACAATATATGAGAAATAATCAATAGTTATTGTTCAAGGGAAGTAATGAATTCCAAAGGTAGCTACATATTCCAAATGTAAAGGGAGGGATAAACCTCCAAGAGGAAGATACAATCCTCCAATATCAAGAGAGAGTTGAACTCTCCATCCTTTCCCCTTCCTTACNACACCCAAGAATATATGAGAGATAATAAAACTTTACATTAAATCATCACCATCAACCAATCATCACATAGAACCTGATAATGCTTCCTGAGACCTCTTCAATTTCTGCAATTCTTAAATTATTGGAGTACTTTGATCCTATAGATAATATTACTCAATGTGTTCTCTGAAACTCCTCCAATTTTCACTCCTTGAATCCTCCCCAAAATTGGGTTATAGAAAGAATGGTAGACTTTATTCAATTCTGGTCTATTCAGAAGACCCAACTTGTACAGCATGCCCCGTGCTCAATATTTAACATCAGACTCTGAAACTCACACACAAGAAACTAAAGTCTGTACTCTTTCCAATGGAAGTGGTACCACTTCATTTGGATTCTATATGAAGAAGTTATGACTGTTTTACCTGGAATACCTGTTTATTGACTAGCTTCAAGACTGGTCACAAACCCTATCTTCCACAAAGTGTATCTCCATAATTATAGCAAATAAAGTGCTGAACTTTTTACCAGAGGTACCTTGATATGTCTTCTCAATACCATAGTGATTTCACCATCTGAAGCGTTCTAGAAAAACAATTATAGAAAAAATTGTAAGATGACCTGAAAATAACATACCTTAGAACACATCACCAAAAGACTTCATCCTCCCTTGAAATTCGGCCTTCTTTTACTTCTTATTTCCTCTGGAATTCGACTTGTATCAAAATGAATGTATAATGATGTTTATTTATACCATTTATGTCACTTCCTTTTAACATTAGGGCCGACCTGACACTTTCTTATTTTGTAATTCTTTTCTTTAATTATCTTCAGGGCCTACATGTACTTCCTTCTTCAATTCACTTTGTCATTTTCAAAATTTCATTTCTCCTCAACCATGAGGATACACGTGACGTGCCACATACCACCGGAAACAACATGATGTATACTATCCATCCATGGGTGTTGTATTTGCATGTTCATTTTCCTTCATGTCCAAATACCTTCATCAATCTTGTGGTCCAAAACCCATGACTAGGGTTGACATCAATGACAACAACCAGTCTTCCAACAAATAAGTGGTAAATGATAAGTTTGACTCCATTAATAATAAAGGAAATGTGCATTTCCTAAGGGTATAATTTATCCATATCTAATGTGCATTAGTTGCATAGTCAATGCCATATATTTAGACCTGCTACAAATGACACTACTAAAAATAAGCAGCCCCCTAAATTTTAGGAATAACTAAAAAAGGATGTCCCTTGAAAAGTGTAATGTTGTGCATGTACTCCAACACCTTGGATGCTTCCACAAAAGAGTCCTTTGATAAGGAAATATATATTTTTTTGTGACAAATGATTATGTACAGAGTCATAATAAGAGTTGTTTAAGAAACCTAAAATGTCTCATTGTAGCCCACTTGTAGCCATGTTGCAACAAGAGGAAAAAGAAACTACTCTATGGAAATAGATGAGAAAGACTTGGAACTTGAGTTTCTTATCGCAGTTGGAGCTAGGGTGATGCCTAAAAATCAAACATATATACTAATGCAGGACTCATCAATGGTTCTCTTGGAGTTGTAGAACAAATTGTGTATATCCCTGGAATTTTACCCCCAAAACCACCCACATGTTTAAGTAAGGCTTGATAATTATGTGGGGGTTTCATGGGATGAATAATTCCCTCGAACAATTCCTATTACACATATTAAAAGAGGTAATAAAAATAGTTTCCTTTGAAACTTTCTTGGGGCTTAACAATCCATAAGTCACAAGGATTGTCGTTGGAGAAAGCTGCTATTAATATCGAGAATCAAGAGAGACAAGGTATGATGTGTAGCAATATCTTGAGTTAAATATTTGAATGGTCTACGATTTCAACCTCCCTTTTAATATAATAGATATCAAAATATGGAAAAACTAGTAGGTGTAACTATAAGAAAAACAAAAGAAGATAGATTGAGATTGATGGAAATGTAAACTATTTGTAATTGATTACATTATTATTATTCATGTTTTTCATCATTTTATTTCTATTCAAATTATTCCTCATATAACTCTTGAAGTATAATTATGAATAATACTCTCTATTTTCTCAACAAACTAGGGAATTTAAAATGATGAGATTCATCTCAAACATATAAGTATACATAATTTTGATCATCTACAAATTGTGTCACTATACTAAAAACTGGAGAAGGTATATTGGCATTGATCCCTCTTGATAATAGTCTCTATATTTTCAACTAATCGAGGAAAGTGAGTAATGTTCATATGATTCTATTAATATTAGACATATACATATACATAATGTCGATCATTTACAAATTCTTTCACTGTAATAAAAACTGAAGAAGAAAGATTGACAATGATCCTTTTAGATAATACTCTCTATAGTTTCAACCAATTGAGGAAAGTGAGTAAATTGCAAAAGATCAGATTAATCGTATGCATGTACATATACTTAATGTTGATCATCTACAAATTGTATGTGACCTCTCACCACTGAAACTAGCCTAGATCCATCGTAACTCAAAATCTATTAAGCATTTAGAGGGTTCAAAACTCTCTGTAACAACCCTAGTTAAATAGTTGCTTAAGGTTATCAAGAATAGTTAATTAAATAATTAACTTTCCTAATGTGTATTAGTTAAGTAATGATTAACTATTAATAATATTAATTAATTAATTATTTTTTAATATATGTTGATTATTTAATCAATTGATTACTTAACACATTTAATGAAATAGGAGCTTAATGATTATTTATTAATAATATTAATTAATTGATTAATTATTTATTAATTGTTTATATTTGTTGATTAATTAATTAACACATTAAAGGTTAGGTAATAAATGGAGGGATAAGGTAATAAGTGGAGGGATAAGGTAATAAATGGAGGGATAAGGTGGGTGGCATTAAAGGACGGTAAGAGTCAATGAAGGGAGAGGGATATGACTGGGCAGAGGCCTTCGGGAATTATGATGAAAATTTGGGAAAGGAGCATTATTGCAGGAGAGGACTGTATTTTCTGGGGGGTATTTTCTGGTTTGGAGTTTGGGTGAATGGTTGCAGGAGGCACTAGGTTGCTGGGAGTTTTGGGCTCGGGGGCCAGGAATCCTCACGGAATCCTGGAGCGAGGGAGTCAGATAGGCTACTCCTAGCTGGCTGGGTGGTTTGTCGATTTTGGGCAGGGTTTGGTTAGAGCATCAAGCAGATTTTTGGGCAAAGCAGCAGAGAGGACAGCCGGATATTGGGAAAATAGCATCAGCCAGAGGTATCTATATTCATGAATTTGTTGGGTTATGGGGTTGTTATGTAATTTATTAGATTGTTGTTCATAAATTTAAATTTCTACTACTTATATGTTGAATATTGAAATTGCTTATTGCTTATACGTCAAAATGCTGAATGAAATTGCTTATTGCTTATGTTGAATAATCTTAATGTTTAAATTTACAAATTTTTTTAGGCTTTGTTAAACTAGGTTCTTACACATGGTATCAGAGCCCTGGTTTAAAAACTTGGACCAGGGCCTACCCACCTACCCGCATGTATGAAGGACAGTTCAAGAATGGAGCTGTTCCAACCATGAAATAAAAAAAATAAAAAATAAAAACCCCTAAAATAGTTGTATTGAAACCCTGAAACCCTTTAATTAGGTATAAATTTGAGCTCCAAGCTCCAGCTCCACCTAACCTGCAAGCCAAGCACACAATTGTTTTTTTAGTATATATATATATATATATATATATATATATATATATATATACATCATGCTTCCCCAAATAATTATGCTATGCCTATGAACTTCTAAACAGAGGTATAAATGACTGTATATAAATAGACATATACCTCCCATCAGAGAAATCAAGTGGTGAAGCAAGGAACTTTCACAATTCCATTGTATATATTTAGATGAATAGAGATATTCCTCCACAGTGGATATAAGTTACAAAATTTGTCCATAAATTTAAATCAAGACAACTTCTCATACATTTGAATCAGGGCAGCTCGTGAATTGTTTCCTCAGCCATGCATTATTTCCCTGATCTCTACAGTTAGTTGTTAGAATGATTTTAATCACATCTATTGACATTGCAACTTTGAAATTAAGGACAATGCAACACCAAAAATAGGACTTTTTAATGGAAACTATATTAAGCATATGAAATATTAGGTTGATTTATATTGAGGCACCAGATGGCATGGCAGAAAAACAATTAAAATTTCTTCTTAGAAGAGTCAAGACAACATAATTGGTACAGAATGCTCTTATTTTAAAAAAAATTGTGAGTGGAATATACGATAAAAACAACAATTTTTTTTCACAGAGCATCATTGCAGCAATTAAAAAAAAAAACCAACCAAACAATGTAATTGAAGAGCCTCCTCTCAAACATTTGAGGCACCAGTCTGATATCATATGTTCACGTTTGCGACACCTCCTCTGATAACTCTTCGGCTACTCAACGTAGAAGGTTCGGCTTGCTGGAAAATGGCTTTCTCTCTGTCTAACTTCCCTACAATTTCTTCTACCCATTCGACTCGAATATCCTCTTCTACCCATTCGACTCCAATATCTGCTCGTTGGAAGCTCGGATGCAACACGAGTACTAGTATTAGTGTTGTTACTTTCATTTCCGGTGGCAAATATCTGTCGCCCAGCGTATCGTTGAATTCTCCTCATCAGTGGACAAATGGTCTTGTTGTCATAGCAGACCCTGAAAATAATACAAGCAAAACAAAGGCTAACCAGAACACCGGGGGCATGGGTGAATCTACAAGAAAAACTGAGACCTCTTGGCACAACGAGGTCAACAAATGGAGCCAACCATCCAAATTGTCATGCACAAAACCTAGGGGAGAGGCCAACCATGGCGACCATGGTTGCACCTTTCAAGTGGTCGGCCATGGAGCTAGGACCATGCGTGGGCCACTATGCAGAGATAAAACCATGAACCCACGAGCAACCAACCAAGTCAAGCGCCTTGAGAAGGGCCCTAACACCAATGCGCGATCGATATCCAAGCCAGCGACTGGAGGAATGCTCCAACATGTCATATTTAAACACAGGCCCAAGCCACATGTAGACACACCAAAACAAGCGCAAGCGCGAGATCCATACTCCACTCACCTCATCACAGGATGTATTTACCACATCTCAGGTTGCATTTACCACATCACAGGTTGTATTTACCTCATCACAGGCTGCATTTATACACAAGCTCAGCTCAAAAAAAAAAAAAATGAGTAGGGGCTCATGGGTTTTGAACCGCTACCGGTGGCCAAGTCGGCACCCAAACCAAGCCAATAACCTGCAACACAACACCAAAATGGCCAGCCACACAAATCTAAAAGAGAATATAAGGATAAAGAAGGAGTGAAAACAAAATAGATAAGGAAGTCATAAGAGACTTGGCTAGCTTGCTCAGGCTTGAAGACCTCCAGCCATGGCGGCCGACCATGTAGCCAGGGACCTCCCAAGAAGAAAATGAGTGGGGAAAAGAGAATTTAGGGTTAAGATAGAAAGTGCGGGGGTGTGCGTAGGGTTTTGGTTAGCGATGACCTTGGGAGGGGGCACGTGCGCCTCATGTGAGGACGCATGATGCCAGTTTCAATTTAATTTTATTTTATTTTATTTTTTGTAATATTTTAATATATTTTATTTTTTTTATTTTTTTATTTTATATAATTAACTAAAATTGATTTATTTAATATCATGGCTTTAAATTTATTATAAATTATGTATATATATATATATATATATATATTTAAATTATATAATTTAAATCTTTAAAATTATCATTAAATTAAAGATTTAAGTTATTACATATATATTAAATTGAAGATTTAAATTGTATGATTTAAATTAATTTAAAATATAATTAAAGATTTAAATAGTATAATTGCTACACCTTATTATTATTAAATTAAAATAATATCATTGCTATATACCATAAATTTTAAATTAAATCTTAACGATCTGCTCGCACTAGAATTAATTTAAAATATATATTTTAAATTAATGATTTAAGTTTTAAACCTTAGTTTTAAGGATTTAAAGATTTAAATAATATAATTTAAATTTATGTTTAAACTTATATAGGTTTAAAACTAAGGTGATTAACTTAATAAAAAAAAAAAAATTTAAAGTATTGCGCCCAAGACCAAGCGTTAAGGAACCATGGAGGAGCCCATAAGGGAGACTATTCAGTGCACTACGCGTCAAGCATCGAAGGATATCCTTAGGCTCATTTCATCAAATTTAGGTTGTAAATCACCTAAATTAGTTTTAAACGCAAAGTATAAGGACTTAGACCAAGACAAGCAAGGGGAGGGCTTCGTGCGCACTAGGCAGGTAAGTTAGAGAAATTGGCGAGTATGGTGCAAAGCTAGCGTAGCTACCAGGCAAGAGAGTCAGTAGTTTTCTTAGGCAATGACACCAAGCTTAGATGCTTAACCCCAACCTAGCCACCTCCCCTAAAGAGAGTAATGTATGTTTATAGACAAGTAAAAAAAAACTTACGCCTAACCCTGTTTCCTAGTTAAGTTGCGCAAATGTGAAATGTCCTTGAACTCACCCTGACAACTTTGGTTGATGTAGGTTAAATCATACAGGATGGTTAGGACTCGAGGGAATCAAGGCAGAGGGGCATCGTCATAGGGACCTCCAGCATCGCCACCACCATCACTGGAACTAGCTCTCATACTATGCTCTTTAGAGGCCATAAATGAGACTTTAAAGGGGTGTCAACCAACAAGGATCGAAGTGGAGCCCCCACCATCTGGAACGGGTAATCCAGAAGCGTCGAGGGATTTAGGGGGAGGACCTCCACCCAAATACATCACTAGAGAATTGCAGAAGATCAAACTTTCAGAGTTTGCTAGGGGTCACGCCAGTGAACGCGTGAAAGCATGGTTGGAAAGCATGACAAGGTGTTTTGCCTTAAGGGGCTATGCATCCACCTCAAAGGCGAAGATAGTGATTTTTCAATTGAGAGGCAGTGCCTTGAACTTGTGGGGCAACCTAGAAAGACTACTGCACCTTACCCCGGACACCTTATCTTGGGAACTTTTCGAGGAGAGGTTCCGAAGGAAATATCTGCTAGCTTACTATGAGGAACAACAGGTAGGAGCGTTTCATGCCTTAGTATAGGGAAACAGGACCGTAGAAGAATATGAGATCAGGTTTATGGAATTGGTCAAATATGTTTCATATATGGATAATGACCAACGACAGGCAGAACATTTTGTCTATGGGTTGAACCCTAATATAAGGGCTATGGTGTGGATGTGGAAACCATCTTCAGTAGTGGAAGCTATTGAAAACACACGTTATGCAGAGGAACACGTGAACTTAACTGGAGGTACGAGACCGACCTTTCTGCATTGTCCTGGATTTGTGGGGAAGGCCCCTAGGACATTTTCCAGGGGAGGAAGCTCAAGGCCACCTCCATATGGTAATAGAGTCACACCAAGGACAGTAGCCGCAGGGATTTCAATGGCAGCGAGTGCGGCATCTCATTCATCACCAACGATGCAGGCAGGTCCATGGCCATCTCAGGGAACAGTTAGTAGGGGAAGGGGTTTCAGGGGAAGGGGTTCCAGGGGAAGGAACTCATTTCAGAGACAGTCACAGAACAGTACGCAAGTTTAATCTCATGTTACCTTTTGGGGATGTGGAGGACCCCATTACTAGTGTGACTGCCCAGAGTTACAATTAGGATCTGTGCATAGACAAGGAAAGGCCTTGATGGGAAGAGCAAGTAGCAGCCACCAGATTTATGCAGCGGTTAATAATCGCCAGGCCGAACATCAATCCACGGTGGTGGAGTCATTAGGTACGCTAAATCATATCAATGTAAAGATTTTATTTGATTATGGTGCTACAGATAGTTTCATTTCACCATCTGTATTAGAAAAGAGTGGGTTGGCAGCCTACGAGCACGATGACTTTAAACAAGTCGAGATGGCTTCGAGGGAAAAACAAGCAGTAGGACCTAGCATTGATAATTGTATAGTAGACCTGGGAGTGTGTACTACCAGGTTGAAGGTATATGTCACTGCTCTCGGGGCATACGACCTAATCATTGGAATGGATTAGTTAGAATCTCATTGAGCTTTGGTAGATTATTTCRCAAAAAGGATGCTCTGTGTAGACGATGAACGAAGGCCAGTGGAGATCCAGGGCGTACGGAGAAGGGTGTCATTACGCTTTATCTCAACTATGAAGGTTAAGTGATGCTTGAGGCAAGGGTGCCGACTATATGTAGTGGAAGAGGTGAATGAAAGGAAGGGACCCTCCTTGGATCAGTACCCGGTATTGTCAGAATTTAAGGATGTTTTTTCGAATGAGTTACTAGGGTTACCTCTTGAGAGGGAGCTTGATTTTACTATTGAGATAAAACCTGGTGCAGAACCAATTTCTAAGACTCCATATCGAATGACAGCGCCG
>JASDQU010106792.1:19888-30400 GCA_032191745.1 Picea mariana | reverse complement strand
GAATCACACATCATCTTGCTTTACGTCTAACAGTGAGGTCAGAAGCAAGGAATCATCTTGCTTTACGTCTAACAGCGATGTCAGAAGCAAGGAATCACACATCATCTTGCTTTACATCTAACGGCAAGGTCAGAAGCAAGGAATCATCTTACTCTACATCTAACAGTGAGGTCAGAAGCAAGGAATCATACACTCCCCCTTTCAGGGAGGGTCCTTTTGGACTATACCAAGCATATCTCGAAAGTGTTCAAACTTTACACAAGATAGAGGTTTGGTCAACACATCAGCAACCTGTTCATCCGTGCTGACATATAGGAGCTTCAAGGATCCTCTTTGTACCATGTCACAGATGTAATGATACTGAATCTCTATGTGCTTCGACCTATCATGGAATACAGGATTCTCTATCATCTTTATGCAGTTATGGTTGTCACATAGGATCATGGTTGCTTC
This sequence comes from Picea mariana, assembly GCA_032191745.1. Classification (NCBI taxonomy): domain Eukaryota; kingdom Viridiplantae; phylum Streptophyta; class Pinopsida; order Pinales; family Pinaceae; genus Picea; species Picea mariana. Next base: position 29,947 of record JASDQU010106792.1, on the reverse strand, counting down.
CATCTCTAGTTCAAATAGATCGGTCATAAAATTTCGAAGCCATATAGCTTCGCAGCTAGTAGAACATGCAGCAATGTACTCTGCTTTCGTTGTGTTGAGAGTAATACCGGATTGCTTCCTACTCTGCTATGAGATCATGGTTGATCCCAAACAGAAACAGCATCCAGAAGTGTTTTTTCTGTCAGCAACGCTTCCTACCCAATCTGCATCAGTGTATCCACTCAATGTGAATTTATGATCTCCACCATAGCTGAGACCATAATCTATTGTACCTTTAAGGTACCTCATGACATGTTTTGCAGCCACTAGGTGAATACGTCTGGGCTCTACAAGAAACTAACTCAAGGTGTTCACTGCAAAACAAATGTTTGGTCTGGTGTTCGTCAGGTACATCAGCGATCCAATAATCTGTCTATACAGTGTGGCATCAATCAAATCTGACGAAGTATCGACCAGGAGCTTCAGCTTTGCTTCCATGGGTGTATTCATGGGTTTGCATTCCAGCATGTTGAATCTCTTCAGGATTTCGACTGTGTACTTCCCTTGGTTAAGGAAGATCCTTTCTGGACTCTGTCATACCTCAAGGCCTAAGAAGTAATGCATTAGGCCAAGGTCTTTCATTTCAAATTCTGCTACAAGTCTCTTTTTACATTCAGCGATGAGCTTTTCTTCTCTAGTTAAGAATAAGTCATCCACATACAGTAGTAAGATTACTGGTTCATTATCCATAATTTTGAAGTAGAGATTTGAGTCTGCTTTACTCTTGGTAAAGCCTAAGCTCATCAAGAAACTGTCTATACTGCCATACCAAGCTCTAGGGGCTTGCTTCAATCCGTATAAGTCTTTCTTCAATCTGCAGACATGAAACTTCCTGTCTTCAACCTCAAATGCTTGGGGTTTCTCTATATACACTTCATCTTTGATAACACCATTCAAGAAAGTTGTCTTCATGTCCATCTGGTGCAGCTTCCATTTCATCTTAGCTGCAAGAGCTATGATGGTTCTAATTGAAGTGTATCTGGCAACAGGAGCGAATGTCTCTTCATAGTCAATGCCTTCTTTCTGGGAAAAGCCACGAGCGACAAATCTTGCTTTATATTTCTCAATACTTCCATCAGCAGCATGTTTTATTTTGAAAATCCATTTTGATGATACCACATCCTTACTTTTTGGTCTGGGAACTATTTCCCATACATCATTCTTTATTATGGATTGGTATTCCTCTGTCATGGCATCTGCCCGTTCCTTCTTTTGAATGGCTTCTTCAAAGCAGGTAATCTCTTCATCTAGTAGATTACACATCAAATCCATGTAACTGGAGAATCGCTTTGGTCTTTTCACCTCTCTCGTGGTTCCTTCTGGAACACCATACTTCTCTCCATCCTAAATAAGCTCTCTTTCCCAAGCAGACTTTCTTTTATGGGAGAAGGTCATTTGAGGAGGTTCTTGAACTTCTGTTATATCATGGTCTTCAAGAGTCTCCTCATCAGGGGAAGTTACGACTTCCCTTACTGGTTCTACAGCCCTGGGAACTTCCCTCATGGATTCTGCAATCCTGGGATTTACAGGTTCCTCTTCGTATACTTCTTCAAGCTTGCATCTTCTTGATTTCTTAAGTGTTGCTTCTTCATCAAAGGTCACATCCCTGCTAATTTCAATGTGGCGGTGACCAGGTATGTAGATTTTGAAGGCCTTGGAGACCTCACAGTATCCCACAAATATTCCCTTCTTTCCGGAGGGTTCCATCTTGTTTCTTTTCTCTTTTGGTATATGAATAAACACTGGACAGCCAAATATTTTGAGATGGCTTACCTATGTCTTCTTTCCAATGAACATCTCTTCTGGGGTCTTGAACCCAAGTGCGCTATGGGATAATCAGTTATGCACATAAACAGCTGCCATTGTTGCTTCTGCCCATAAGCACATAGGAAGATCTTGATCGTGAATCATGGTCTTTACAGGTTCCATAATTGTTTTGTTCTTCCTTTCAGCTACACTGTTTTGTTGGGGATTATAGGGAGTAGTGAGTTCCCTCTTGATCCCAACGTCTCTGCAGAAGTTTACGAACTCTTTTGAGGTATATTCTCCTCCATTATCTGACCTGAGTATCTTAATATTTCTTTCAGAAAGATTCTCTATCAAGGCTTTGAGTTCCTTGAATTTACTGAATACTTCATCTTTAGTTTTCAAGAAATATATCCATGTCTTGCAAGAATAGTCATCAATGAATGATACATAGTATACATACCCTCTAAAGGAGCATGATGGCATTAGGCCACACACGTCTGAGTGAATGAGTTCCAGTACTCCTTCCGCTTTTCTATCCCTTTTTGGAAAAGGGTTCTTGATATTCTTCCCTTGCGCACATCCATTGCATATGCCTTCCTAATCACCCTTGAGTTCTGGTAAACCTGTGACAGCTTTGCATATGTATGGTAGCGCCTTGTAGTTGATGTGGGCCAATCTTCTATGCCAAAGTTCGCATGAGTTTTCAATGGCATGGGTCATGGCAGTTTCTGGGTGACCCTTCAGCGTATATAACCCATTTTCTTCACTTCCGATGAGGATTGCTTCATTTATGGTTTCTCCCTTAGCCCACATAAGAACTTCTCCATCTATGAAGGAAACTCTATAGCCTTTCTTGTCTAAAGCTAATATGGAGAGTAAGTTCTTCTTTAAGCCCGGGACATAAAGTACGTCCTTCATTGTTATTGAGTTTTTTTAATCTAGCTTGTAGTTTGATTCTCCCACTCCCTTGATGGGATATTGGTAATCATCTCCAAGTGTCACTTTCTGAGAAAACGTCTTTTCTGAAATACAAGAGAGAGTACTTTTCTTACCCGTCATGTGTTTTGATGCACTGCTATCAATGAGTCATGTGTCCTCTCCAGGTGAATCAGATCCTGAGAGGGTCGAGATCAAGACATGGTCCTTAATCATCTTCATAGGTGGTTCTTCATCTTCGACTATGTGGGAATGGTTCCTCTTGTGTTTCCTCTTGTATTCTTCTCTTCTAACTGGACAGGAATTTGCCTTGTGTCCCATCTTATCACAGTGACAAGATTGTATGGATGAGAGATCTCTTCCCTTGCGTTGTCCTTTCTTCTGAAAATTTCTTGGATGAGATTCTTTGTTGTTGAATTTGTTTGATGGTTGAGGTTCTCTATGAGTTTCCCTTTTGAAGTAGGGTTTCTTCCTTCCTTCTTTTGTATGAGTAGCTAGGGCTTGATCATCATACCTTCCTAGTAGTGCTTCACGGTTAGCTACCCTTGTCTCTTCTTGGATGCATTCTTCCCATAAGCTCTCAAATTGTAGTTTCTCCTTTCTGGCACATATCGTCTGGATGAAAGCATCCCAAGGTCTTATGAGACCATTTAGGGTCATCATTACGAATTCGTCTTCATCTATGGTGTCTCCAATCGCTTTTAAATGTTCTTTAATTTCTGAGATTTGGGAGAAATATTCTTGAATCATTTCTCCTTTCTGCATCTTGGTATTCTTCAATTGAGATATTAGATTCATCTTTCGGTTGATGTTCTTTCCTTCGTATAGATTGCTTAGAGAGTCAAACATTTATTTCGGAGTCTTCTTGGATGATACATATGGGATCAGGTGGTCTTTGATTGAATCTGCAATGATTCTTTGAGCCCTGATTGAGTCCTTCTGATGCTTTGCTTTCTCTACGGCATCTTCAGGTTCCGCTACTTCTTCTTTGATGAATCTTTCTAGGTCATTCTCTACAAGGATCAGACCGATCCTATACTTCCAAGCACGGAAGTTGTCTATGCCTTCTAGTTTCTCAACAAGCTTTGTGCTTGCAGACATCTTGTACTTGAGGCTATGAAAAATGACCAAAATGAAAATGTTTAAAATCAAGTTTTGACCTTACCAGGAGGTGCGCTTGGCTGAGGCGAGTAGTCTGGTGTACTTGGATTTGAGAAAATCCAATTTTTTCCCCTTCAAATCTGATCTGTAGATTTCTGGACTTGTGCTTCTGGTACTTCTGGTACTTCTGATATTGGTTTTCTGGTACTTCTGGTACTTTTGTGAAACTAGGGTTTCACTTTCCGGGAGAACCAGCTGCTGAAAAGGTGCGCTCTAGGTGCCAAAATGATCCTTGGGGTAGGGTGCAACTTTCTAGGTAGTTTTGGAGCTGAAAAGCTTCACTTTTGAAAAACCCTAATTTTCAGATACTACAATAGTGACATTTTTCTCTTGCGAAATATGCTTCCTTCAGGTTAGCTCTGATACGATGTTAATGTTTATGCCATTATTATAGTTCCTTGCATTTCAATAGATAAGAGCAACATAAGAACAAGATCATTGAGAAATACACATTCACAAGAGACACAACATTTATCCTGGGAAACCCTCTAGGGGAAGAAAACCCAGCAAAAACTTCCTTATCATAAATTGTCAATACAGTGTCAAGAGATAACTCAAACCAGTACAGATAGTCCTCTCCAAAATATGCGCCACTCTTCTCCCTCTCTCTCACTGGTAAGTTGCAGCTTGCCTCTTAGAAAATGAGCAAGTGTGTTGTGTGATAAAGTGAGGCGCTAGCCTCTCTATATATACAAGTCTGGCACGTGTGAAGTGACTTTCACTAGCAGGGCCGACTTCTCACTCTGGGTGGGTAAACCCACATTTATTATATTTTTGGGTCTCAATAATAACTACTTGGGCCGACTTCTTATTCTGCCTATTACAATTGTCTGTTGACCAATCCGTAAAAGGGGATTTGCTCCTAATACAATTACCGACATGATCAATCCACAATGGGGATTGATCCTATATAATATATCAATAATAATAAGAATACTCTTTGCAGTTACATTATTTCAACAAGCTTATGCATCAAGAAAGTTGAAGAAACACGAAGAGCTTTACGCTACTCATGATTTAGAGTTGGCAGTTGTAATGCTAGATCTGAAACTTTGGAGGCACTATCTTGTGGGGCGAAACTTTGAGCTCAAAACAGACCATCAAAGTTTAAAACATCTCTTGACTCAAAGGGATCTGAATGCCAGGCAAAGGCGATGGAGTGAGTTTATGAGTGAGTACAATTTTGGTATTTTGTACATCAAGGGAAAGGAAAATGTGGTCGCAGATGCCTTGAGTAGAAGACCACGTGTCTTCTCCTTGGTACTCTTAAAAGTCAATCTGAGGGAACGTGTGTTGACGCAACTCCAAGGAGACAGTTGTTATTTAAAGGTTACTTCAAACCTCCAGAGTGGGAGGCAATTAGATCCAAAGTATGAAGGATATAATCTGGAAGCAAATGGACTGTTAAGATATCGAGGAAGGATGTACGTCCCCGATGGTGGGGATATTCGAAGCATCATACTGAAGGAAGCCCATAGAGTACTTTATTGTGTGCATCCGGGTAGGAAGAAGATGTACACAGACATGAGAAATCTCTTCTTATGGGTAGGCATGAAGCACGATGTATTCCATTTCGTTGCCAAGTGCCTAGAGTGTCAACAAGTGAAAGCCGACCACCACCACCCGGCAGGCCTCCTACAACCACATGATGTTCCTATGTCCAAATGGGAAGTCATTTCTATGGATTTTGTTGTGGGGTTGCCACTCACATCTCATAGACACAATTCCATTCTTGCGATAGTTGATAATTTAACCAAGAGTGCTCATTTTATTCTGGTTAGAGACACTTACGATGTTATTGATGTGGCACATGTGTTTGTAAGTGAGTTCATCTGTTTGCACGGGATACTTAAGAAGATCATTTCAGATAGGGAATCCAGATTCACTTCTAGATTTTGGACAAGTTTACAGTCAGCATTGGGAACCCAGTTAAACTTAAGCATAGCTTATCATCCTGAAACAGATGGAAAAACTGAGAGAGTAAACCAAGTCATGGAAGACATGCTTAGGATGTATGTCATGGATAATCAAACCCATTGGGAGAAGTACCTACCTTTGGTAGAGTTTGCCTACAATAACAGTTTTCATAGCTCCATCAGAATGCCACCCTACGAAGCTCTGTATGGAAGGCCATGCAGAATGCCACTGAGTTGGGATAGATTAGAAGACCGAGTAATAGTTGGGACAGAATTGATTCAAGAGATGGAGGAACAGGTGATTCAAATTAGGCAAAGACTAAAGCAATCACAGGATAGGCAGAAAAGTTATGCGGATGCACACAGGATCAACCAAAGTTATGAAGTGGGAGACCAGGTTTTCATTCGTATCAGGCCTAATAAGAGTACCATACGGTTCGGGAAGGGGACAAAGTTGTCACCGCGATTTATAGGACCGATCAGAATCCAAGAGAAAATTGGACCCGTTGCCTATCGTCTCATACTACCACCCCACTTGCATAAAACTCATAATGTTTTTCATGTATTTGTTTTACATCATTATGTTGTTGATGAATCACATAAACGAAATTGGAAGGAATTGCAGGTATCGGATGTGGGAACTCTCATGGTAGAACCATTACGCATATTGGACCATAGAGTCTAACAGCTCAGGAACCGTTTCGTAGACCAAGTTAAGGTCTAATGGGACAAGTATAGTCCAGGATCGGCTACTTGGGAAGATGTTGAGACACTACAACGAGACTATCCCTTACTTTTTTGACCACCTCGAGAATATGTTTCTCAAAGGTGGGGTGTATGTAACACCACCTTTTGACTTAGACAACTAGGATTACCTTAGGCCTACACACTTTTATTTTCTATTCATAGTGAAACTATTAAATGATACACTTAAACTTTTAAGACGTATGAACCTTTATGAATGTTTAAATATATTTGGATAATGATGGATATGATGCGATATATTGTGAGAATGTAAATTTTATGAATGTTTAAATATTATTGATGATGATGGATATGATGTGATCTACGATGTGAATGTAAATTTTATGAATGTTTAAATGTTATTGATGATGATGGATATGATGTGATATATTGTGTAAATGAGAATCCTATGAAGGCTTAAATGTTATTAGAATGATGTTGGATATGATGCAATCTATTTGGTAAATAATAATTTTATGAATGGGTGTCGAAATTGAATTATGGGATATTATGAGATCTATTTCTAACTTGAAAACTTTGATGTTAAGTTGTTGGTACACGAATACCGAATTGAAATGATGGTTGTATGCAATTACATGATGATAATGCATAGAAATGTATGAGTTTGTGTACAGACTAATATGTAGGTTATGGGCTATGAAATAGCCAAGGGATAATAATGATGAAAGTGGATGACATGACCATTGGCTGAGAAACAATATGGTATGAATCCTTGTATGTGAAATTATATTGGTTTGGATACATTGCTATGATATGTGGACTAGTGCAGGATTTCAGGAGATGAAACTGCCCAAAACCGAATAAACGATGACAAAACTCCCAGTAACACGGTGCCCCTGTATATTCCATTGTAGGGTGTGGACCCTAGTTATGATTAGGAGGGGTAGAGGCATTTCCCACCATGTATCCTCTGAAACCTGAAGTCATGGGAGGATGATGTTAGCTCACGCTCCCCTAGAAATGTGATGATGACTGTCAGTTGCCTGCTGGGGAAGCTTGGTCAAGATAGTGACACTTCTGCTTACGGGTTCTATTTGGAGTTAGGTCAATAAAGTTGACGCTCCAAGATAGTCCAGCAGAGAAAGGATAGGAATGGAAGATGGAAGTAAGTTAGGGAGGAAGGATGAGTAGAAATAGTTGAGAGTGTATGGAGATTTGTCTTATGTTGGAACTTATTGTATCCTTTCTGAAAAGAAAATGTATGTATATATGAATATTCATAATTATGTAACTAAATTACAATTGTCTAAATAACGTTGTTGAGCTAGATAATTGAAATTAAAGGATTTCGCAAACATTTGATTGGTTTATTGTCTTTTATAAAAGAATAGTCTTGTTGATTGGATTGGATGCATACATAAATTACTATAAGGGTGATAGTTACTGATTATCAGTACATGCATGAGACTTGTATGTACTAGCTACAGATGCATTTCTTATACATGTACACTAGTATGAATGAGTTTCTTGGCTTACTTACTAATAATGACGGTTATTTGTTATGAATGTGTGGACCATGTTTCTTTTCCCTTGTATCATAAAATATTTTAACTTCGGGACGAAGTTTCCTGAAGGGTGGGTGTATGTAACAACCCTAGTTAAATAGTTGCTTAAGGTTATCAAGAATAGTTAATTAAATAATTAACTGTCCTAATGTGTATTAGTTAAGTAATGATTAACTATTAATAATATTAATTATTTATTTATTTATTGTTTAATATATGTTGATTAATTAATTGATTGATTACTTAACACATTTAATGAAATAGGAGCTTAATGATTATTTATTAATAATATTAATTGATTGATTAATTATTTATTAATTGTTTGTTGATTAATTAATTAATTAACACATTAAAGGTTAGGTAATAAATGGAGGGATAAGGTGGGTGGCATTAAAGGAGGGTAAGAGTTGGTGAAGGGAGAGGGATATGACTGGGCAGAGGCCTTCGGGAATTATGATGAAAATTTGGGAAAGGAGCATTATTGCAGGAGAGGACTGTATTTTATGGGGGATATTTTTTGGTTTGGAGTTTGGGTGAACAGTTGCAGGGGGCACCAGGTTGCTAGGAGTTTTGGGCTCGGGGGGGCAAAAATCCTCACGTAATCCTGGAGCTAGGGAGCTAGATAGGCTGCTCCTAGCTGGCTGGGTGGTTAGTCGGCTTTGGGCAGGGTTTGGTCAAAGCATCAGGCACAGTTTTTGGCAAAGCAGCAGAGAGGATAGCCGAATATTGGGAAAATAGCATCAGCCAGAGGTATCTATATTCATGAATTTGTTGGGTTATGGGGTTGTTATGTAATTTATTAGATTTTTGTTCATAAATTTAAATTTCTGCTGCTTATATGCTGAATATCGAAATTGCTTATTGCTTATACATCGAAATGTTGAATGAAATTGCTTATTGCTTATGCTAAATAATCTTAATGTTTAAATTTACAAAAAAAAATGGCTTTGTTAAACTAGGTTCTTACACTCTCTAGGTGCAAACCTTTCCTCAATTTTTRCACAATATTTKATCCCTATCAACACTTGATAAATCCAAGTTTAAGATGAATCTAAATTAAATGATAAGCAATACTTGTTTCTAATAGCTATATGCAATGTTGTTTTTCAARAATCCTTAATTTAAACATAATTTATAACAAGAAATACCATTTATTTATTTAATTTCATATATATTTGATACTCTTAATTTCATTAACAATGACCAAATACTATTGATTCGATCTCATATATTTAAGACTCTTAATTTTATTGAAAAGAAGTTAAAAAAWTTATTTTTATATTATTTTTATAAATTTTATTTTATTGAAAAGAATTAAATAAATATTTATATTATTTTTTTAAAYATATTTTGTAAATTTAATTTTATTATAAAAAATTAAATAAATTGTTTATATTAAAGATTTTAATAAATTTTATGAGTTTTATTCGTATGTAATGTTAAATTAATACATTCTTACTTATAAATATTTTAATATTTAATTTTTACTTTAATATTTTAAAGTTTTAATTCTTACTTTTATCTTTATATAATTTTTTAATGTTTTTGTAGGTTTGCATAGGTATGTTTGGAACTAGTACAAAATTTTTCAATTGGTTGAAAACTCTTTTGAAACTTAAAATATCAATATTTTTATTTTATTATTACAAACACCTAATTCATTATAAATATTTTAATTATATTTATTCAAAATATTACTATAAAAATGAGATTAAAACACACATAAATATTATTTCAAAAATTATTTCATAATAATATTCACTTTATGATGATGATGATGATGATGATGATGATGATGATGATGATGATGATGATGATGATGATGATGATGATTAACGTCCACTAAGACCTAATTGGTCTATCGGACCTTAAGAGGGTAAGTGATTACTTGTGATTCTTTAGAATTTTGTTTCTGTGCTCGAAAAGCATTAAGAGAAGCTTTCCAAGATCATCATACTTTTGTTGAGTTAAGAGGTTAGGAAGGTTGG
>JASDQU010106791.1:134028-147224 GCA_032191745.1 Picea mariana | reverse complement strand
TATAGGCAATGCCATCCTATAATTAAGAAAAGCAAAGAAGAAGTGAGTTGTAGTGAGATTTTCTTATGAATGCATGAATAATAAGGATGGTCTAAAATTATAAAGTCTAAAATAGAACTAGTTAGTTAACTCCCATTGAACTAGTGTGCCAAAAATAGAAATTTCTCCAACACCCCCCCTAAACATCACTATGGAGTAAAAAATGAATCCCGACTACTAGGCCATATTAGGTACTCATGTACAATGAAACTAATGAACACTGAATAAAAGTGAGGAAAGAAGGAAAACCACGTGGGGTAAAAAAAAACCCTCAAAAGAAAATGCATCAAAAGAAGAAAATGGCAGGTGTTTCTAGGAAACTATGTTCTTCACTCCAAGACGATCCCACAAAGTTTGAAACTTCATCCCATTGAAGGTCTTGGTGAATATGTGAGTAGTTTGTTCAGAGGAGGGACATAACTAGAAATCAATGATCATGTCATGTACTAAATCTTTGATGAAATGCATGTGGACCTCAATGTGTTTGGTTCGTTGTCATTGTATTGGATCTCTGCAAAATATTAGTGTACTCTGATTGTCACACCATATGATAGTCAGACAGTCAAACTGGATACCAATCTCGGTAAGGAAGTGTTGAACCCAAAGTTTCTGAATGACAAAGTTGACTACTTGATGCAGGAGCATTGTATAAAGACAAAGACACGCGCCTAACCAAAGGAGGCAGCTCGAAAAGCGCCAGCATAGATTTTGAAGTGTTTTGAAGATTAATGAATGAACATTAATTTAATAGATAGGAAGAACCTGCAGTTGCATTTATAACTGTAGATCTTAACTGATTTTAGAGCGTGTGTTCCTATGCACCAGATGTAATAGACATTTATGATTGTTTAATACAAGTAGCTAGATATGAATGATAGATTAGACATTTTTAGGAGCATAGGAGGAAGGAGGGAAAACGAATGATAGACACCCTCAACCTTTGTATCATTGTAACAATAATTCAGAATTCTTAAGTTGTAGAGCTGCAGAAGAGAATAGAGGAGAACAGAGAATTTCATGCATTTTGTTGTTGATATTTACCATGTACAGGAGCACTAGAATTAATAGAAGAAACCTTTGATTCCAATCTATGTGTTTGCTATGGTTGTTGGAACCACCTGTTGAATGGCATGTTGCAGGCTTGTTTGTATTCTCTGTATGCATTTCTTTCAATGCTATGTACGTTTGTAGGTTCTGGAATTTTCAGTTAAATGTTTGAATTTTGGGTAAGGGGAGAATGAGTTTTAATTGTTTCTCTTTCTGAGAACTCCTACAAAGAGGCACTGAAGGGTCTGTAAGGAGTGCGTTGACCAGACTCTAAGTTTCATCTCAGAACTCTCAGAAGAGGTTCAGATTTCAGTTTGATGGACATAAGAGCCGTGTAAGGTGTGCAGAAGCCAAGCCAAGTCTTGGATTTTACAAATCTAGGAGGAAGATTGGGAGACTGTTGTTGCAAGGAGTGCACAGAGTCAAAGACCTTAAATAACCAGAGGTTACTGGAAAGTTGCCGCAAGGAGTGAGTGCAAGGATCCTTGTGAAAGCTTGAATTTACGAGTGAATGCTCAGGAGAGATTTAATATTTGAAGTGATCAAAGGGAACTGAGGGTCGAACTATTTCCGTAGGAGTCAAGTTCAGGAGGGAGGATGCCAAGTTATTCGGCTAGAAATCCTTGAGACATTGAATCGGATGATGGAATCATTTCAAGAGGAAGTTTCGAAGTCCCGAGAGCTGTTTGATCTCATGGAACAACGAAGGGATTAAGACTAAGTGACTTTCACACCTTTAATCTTAGGAGGAATAGTGACCGTCAAATCTGGATCAACAAGGACCATTGATCTTGCATGTGAATTCACACATCGGAGTTCGGGGAGTGGAGTGACCAGTGGCTTGGGTCAAGCGTTGTGGATTCCCATTTGGCGAAATCCTGATACAATGAGAGCAATTGGATCGAGGGAGGTTCACAGTGGTTGATCTCGTCCAAGGCAAAATTTCGGAGTCGGGGAATCATAGAGGAAGAGGAACGACTGATTGGTTGTTCGCTCGAGTCTCGAAAGCCAGAAGCTAGTGGGTGACAAGTGGCATGTGCTCGTCGCTTTGGAGGAGTCAACCTTCATTGAAATTTCATGCTTCGGCTATTTCAAGAGTTGTAGCAGTGCACCGAGAACCTCCAACTTGCGAAACATGAAATCCTTCCCAGGCTTAAATAAAGAGTTTAATTAACTTTTGGTGTGGTTTTGGAAAAGATCCTGAATGGATCTCGGCCCAAGGGTAGGGGCTCTGCACTAGTTGTGGTATCAGAGCATAGAACAAATTCTTTTCTTTCTATAGCAAAGACAAGAAAAGAGGAATTCTACAGCCATGCCATCGAGAAGAAGAGAAAGGGCAAAAACTGACCCTGTAGTGGAAAGAGAAATGCGTGAATTACGTGCCAGGCTTGATGCTATGGAGACAACACAGAGGCACGCAGTTAACGTTGGGGATATCAGCGAAGATGAGAGAGAAAATGAAGCTGAAAACGAAGAAGTTGCAGTTGAAGATGTTTCAGAAGAATTCTTATTCAAGGTTGTTGCTAGGATAGGTGCTAGGGCAAAAATGAGCATTCCAATGTACGAAGGAAACTTGGATGTTGAAGAGCTTTTAGACTGGATTAGAACTCTAGACAAATACTTTGACTATGAGGATGTCGAGGAAGACAAGAAGGTCAAACATGTTGTTACTAGAATTAAGGGGCATGCAACACTGTGGTGGGATGAACTGCAGGCTGATAGACGTTGCAAGGGAAAACAAAAAATCAAAAGCTGGGATAGAATGGTTGCAAAAATGAAAGACAAGTTTATACCCAGAGATTATCAAATAAATCTATTTTGGAGAATGAAAAATTTGAGACAGAAGCTGATGTTAGTGAAAGATTACATTGAAGAGTTCTATACGATAAACATCAGAGCAGGTCATCGAGAAAGCGGTGATGAAAAAGTTTCCAAGTATATGAATGGTCTATAGTATGACATTCAGGATGAGATGAGCATGATGACCATCCGAACTGTAGAAGATGCTTATCAGATGGCTCTGAAAGCTGAAGAGAAGCTGAGCTGGAAGCAAGGTCAAAGAGGTCGAGGTAGAATTCAAGGCAAAGACAAGATGATTTCCCTGGACATAACTCAGAGACCTAAAGAAGAGGGGAGGAAACCTCAAACTCAACCTGAGAGAGGAGGAAGCTCACCATGGAGTACAAGTTTGTGCTGTGGAGTACAAGTTGAGATGCTGTGGAAAATTATTGGTGTGCCGATATGCGCACTTAAATTTGGCGTTGCGTGGTGCATAATTGGTAATGTGCGAAAAATAATGGTGCACGAGTGTGCATACTGAAATTTGGCGTTGTTTGGTGTAGAATTGGTAATGCATTAAAAATAATGGTGTATGGGAGTGTGCACTTCAATTTCGCACTACGCGGAGTAAAGCTAGTGAAGCACATAAAAATAATAGTGTGTAGATGTGCACACTAAATTTAGCATTGTGCAGTGCGGATTGGGTGGCACATGTGTAATATTAGCATGCAAAGTGTGAACATGCATAATATTAGCACACATGGTGTGTGCATTGAGTATTGGAAGAGCACAGATGAATTTTTTTGGTGCATGCAAAATGTTTGTATACAGTGCATGCATGCTAAATATTCCTGTCGCGCGACAGTTAATTAATGGTGCACGCAGAGTATTGGTGTGTGATGGGAGCGCACTAAAATTTGGCATGGTGCGGTGCATAGAGTGAAATTAACACTGAATATTAACATGCGAAATAAAAATTGTGGGCAACAGGTATTCGTGCATGAACCAAAATTCAACGCGGTAGATATTGGCGCGCGACACAAAAGTAGTGTGCACTAGATATTGGCGTGATAGAGAGGTGATCCACATTGGATATATTTGTGCGGAGCATGCACTACCTTATGGTGTTTCTATGGATGATAAATATGGGTGTACATTTTCAAATTTTTGTGTGTGAAGTCGTTTGGATTCCCTACAATAGAAGAAAATCAATGAATTTCTACGACATTTTATACTGTTTGAAGGTCATATTTTTTTGGTTCATTTAAGGCCCAAAACAACGGTTTTAGCTACTAAAAAACCATAAGAATATAGTGTAACAAGGTACAATTTCTCTGCAGATCAAATGAAAAATCTAGAAGAGAGATTTCTAATGGTGTAAACCATTCGTGAAATGGAGTTTTTATGAGGAAGTTACAGGACAACTAGTGGAGGGTAAATTCTAAGACCCGCCTAACTTCGAAGGGCCATAACTTTATTCTATAGAATTAGGTTGAGGCACAAGATTTGTCTATGGAAAGATATTGAACCATAGAATATAGTCATGGATCTGAATTAAAATTATGGGGACGTTAAAAATGTTTAATATGGCACATAAGGTACCTGTAGCATTCTAAACCAAAAAGACTAATTGACCTAGAATTTTAGTAGGCTGTAATTAGTAGCCCAAAACTCAGAAAGAGGCTAAAATTGGATAGAATGTCAAAATTATGTATATGAAGAAACCCAATTGATATCCTACCAAAAATCCAATGGATTATGTGCAAAAATGCATAATTATAGCACATATTTGCACCAAGTTGAAGTGTGAACAAAAGAATTAATGGACAATTTTCAAATAACCATAACTTTATGCTCTGGACTCAGAATTGAGCATGTAAGCGGGCATTGGAGAGGTATTGGACAATATAATACAACTGTCGAGCTAGAAAATTGATCTGGGAAGTCAATTTTTAGGTAATCATAAGAACAAATTATGATGCATTATTGAACCAAAATTGTACATAATTTCATGAATTTGTTAAATTATTTATCCTAACAAGTTTTGTTCGCTGCACATTTTGAGAGTTAACAAACATTAGATCAAAATAGGATCAAAATAGAGTTGAGAATCATGGAAGATACATAGGGGTCTTATAGCCATGAAGATGATATCATAGGGATGTATGTCAATATGGATAATGAAAGTACAAATTCAAATGGACATGGAGAAGGAAAGGAAGAAACGATGAAATTGGTAGAGACCATTAAAAGTTTGCAAAAGGATGTCCACAATTATAAATATGATAATGAGAGGCTTATGAAATCCAAGGAGAAACAAGATGGATTCAGTATAATGTTAATGCAGATCTTGGACATAATAGAAAATAAGATGGATAAGGATAATGACTCAAGCAAATAAAGAGGTCGTCTCATGATGAGAGGAGAAGAACAAGAAGCATTAGAAGACATCACCATCACTCCCCAAGGCATTCCACTAGGATAGCACATGGTATTTCAAGTCCATCCACTGTCAGGACGCATAAGAGGAGGTCTGCGGTGGATGAGCTACGAGGAGAAATGAAGCCTCCTACATTTGATGGTGAGCACAAGAAGGATGAATATGCAGATACATGGCTTCTAGGCACGAGGAAGTATTTTCAACTGCATAATTACTCTTCACACGCAAAAGGAATAATTTCCATCTATCAACTTAAGGGAAATGCATCCATGTGGTGGGACCAATTTATGCAGGTGCAACACATTGATGAGAAAAAATGTTACTTCAATGGAATTCAAGAGGTATTTTAAAAAGAAATACTTGACTAAGAGATACTATGAAAAGAAAAATAAGGAGTTCTTTGAACTCAATCTTGGGAGTATGACCATAGATGAATATGAAATAATGTTTTTAGAACTGCTAAAGTATGTTTCTTTCATCAAGGAAGATCCAGTTAAGATTCATAGGTATTTGAGTGGGTTTCCATCATTTATCAGTAGCAAGATACAATATGATGATCCCAAAACATTGGAGGAGACCATAAGGTGATCTAAATGGATTTATGATCAACATAAAGGAAGGCCAAGTTTCCAAAGAGCTTGGTAAGACAAGAATAAAAACAAGGTGGAACATAAGAAGAAGGGCACTAAGCCACCATTCATCATAAATAATCCTCAGGTACAACCAGCTTCTAGAGAACCCAGAATGACCAAGATAGTGGGGCAAAGACCAAGGAAACCACCTATTCAATGTTGGGGTTATGGGGGGGATCATATGTATAGAGATTTTTCTCAAAGAGGTGAAAATGTAAGGACTATTCACAATGTATAGAAATCTGATACAGTGGAGGACATGGGCACAACTGTACCTAGGATCTATGCAGCCCTGGAAACAAAATAAGCTAAGTTTCAGTCACATCTAATTGAAGTGGAAGGTAAGATCAACAACCAAACCATTGTTATTTTAATTGATTCAGAAGCTAGTCATAGTTATATAGATCCTAAGATGGTGGAAAGATTTCATTTTCCAAGAAGTAAGCTTGGATAATTTTGGTTGGTGTAGCTAGCTATCAGAGCTAAAACAAATTTTAATGAGATGGTTGAAGCATGTCTAATGGATATTAATGGACAGAGCACTAGGGCATATTTGAACATCATACTTTTAGGTTCCTATGATTTCCTAATTGGTATGGATTAGTTAGACCATTACCCTGATATCCTAGACTATTATATTAAGGCATTTACTTGCTTGGATGAGGAAGGGAACCTAAGGACAGTACAATGAATTCCTAGGGCAGTAACCATTCAAGAAATTTTAGCATTGCAACGAAAGAAAAGTTACAGAGAAGGGTGTCAAATATTTGCAGCACATATGGAAGAGACACCTAAAGACAAGGTGTCAAATATTGAAGATTATGCGGTCCTAAAAGAGTTTGAATATGTATTTAAAGAAAAACCAGAATTACCCCCTAAACAAGACATTGATTTCTCCATCAATATGATGCTTGGAGCAACCCCAATATCCAAGACCCCTTATAAGATGAGTACACCAGAATTAAAGGAATTGCAAATGCAACTTCAAGATCTTCTAAAGAAGGGGTATGTACGCCCAAGTGTGTCACCTTGGGGTGACCCGGTATTATTTGTGAAGAAAAATGATGGAACATTGAGACTTTGCATTGACTTCAAGAAGTTGAACAAAGTAACTGTGGAGAATAAGTATCCTTTGCCAAGGATTGATGACCTCTTTGATAAATTGAAAGATGGAAAAATATTCTCCAATATTGATATTAGGCTAGGTTATCATGAGGTAAGAATTAAAAAAGAAGACATCAACAAGACTTCTTTTAGAACAAGGTATGGTAATTATGAGTTCATAGTGGTTCCATTTGGGTTATCAAATCACCAGTTTTCTTCATGTGTTTAATGAATGGTATTTTAAGAGAATACTTAGATGAGTTTGTCATTATATTTTTTGATGGATTTATTATATATTCTAAGTCAGAGGAAGAGCATGAACAACACTTGAGGATGGTATTAAAGGTATTAAGGGAGCATCAATTGTATGCCAAATTTAGCAAGTGCTCATTTTATCAAAAGAAAATTCATTATTTAGGACATATCATTTCATAGGAAGGGATAATAGTGGACCCTGATAAGATAGAGGCCATTAGAGGGTGGTTGGTGCCAAAGAATGTGATAGATTTCATATAATTGATGGGACTTATAGGTTATTATAGGAGATTTATTGAAGGATTCTCAAATATTGCACACCCAATCACTTCCTTGCAAAAGAAGGGTGTAAAGTTTTTAGTGGACATTAGATTTTGAAAAGAGTTTCTAACACTTGAAGAATTTATTAACAAGTGCTCCAATACTAAGTATTTTTTATCCAAATGAAGACTTCATTGTATGCACTGATGCATGTAAAGAAGGGCTTGGTGGAGTCCTTAGTCAAAATGGGTATGTTTTATGCTATGAATCAAGGAAGTTTAAGGAGCATGAAAGACACCATGCTACTCATGATTTGGAGTTGGAAACCATAGTGATTTGCTTGAATATGTGGAGGCACTACCTCATGAGAAAAATGTTAGAGTTGAGGACAGATCATAGTGGTCTGAAATATTTATTTGGAGAACCAACTCTAAATGCCAGCCAAAGTAGGTGGTTAGAATTTCTCAATGAATATGATTTTGATATAAAGCATATGAAAGGGAAAGAGAACAAGGTGGTTGATGCAGTTAGAAAAAAGGTGCATGAGTTTCATGCTACATCCATGAGCATGTACCAATATTATTTGAAAGAGAATCTTAGAGGCTGCAAAATCATATTTGCAATACATGGAAATAATAACAAAATTACAACAAGGTATTTTTCAACAGGAAATTGAAGACTATGTGATAGAAAATTATGATATTCTCATGTACAGGGGCATAATTTATGTACCAATTTCCCAGGAATTGAAAATTTTGATATTGAGAGAAATTCCTAATGTACCTTATGCTAGGCACCCAGGTTATCAAAAAATCATTGCAGTTGTCAAAAGCCAATGTTATTGGCCAGGCATGAAGAAAGAAGTTATTGATTTTATTGCCAAATGTTTGGAGAGTCAAAAGATCAAGGCTAATCATAGACACCCATAAGGTTTGCTACAACCATTACCCATTCCTGAGTGGAAATGTGAAGTTGTAACAATGTATTTCATCACCAAACTTCCTAGAACAAATAAGCAACGTGATTTTATCATGGTAGTGGTAGATAAGCTTACTAAAGCTACCCATTGTATTCTAATAAAGCTCACTCACAAGGAAACCAACATTGTTGATATTTATATTAGAGAAATTTCTTGACTACATGGTATACCCAAGACAATTGTGTCTCATAGAGATCCAAAATTTATATCAAATTTTTGGAAAGGATTATTTAAGGGATTTGAAACAAATTTGAATTTTAGTACAACTTATCATCCAGAATCAGATGGACAAACAAAGAGGGTGAATCAAGTGATTGAGGATATGTTGAGGATGTGTGTGATGGATAAACCATCAATATGGGAAGACTACCTACAATTAGTAGATTTTTATTATAATAATGGGTACCAAGAATCTCTAAAGATGAACCCGTTTGAGGACCTTTATGGAAGAAGGTGCAACACACCGGTAAGCTGGGACAACCCAACAGATAGGACAGAGGTTGGGCCAAAATTACTCAGGGAAATGGAAGAGAAAATGTTGAAAATAAAACATAATTTAAAGGCTACTCAAGACAGGCTAAAAATATTTGTTGATATGGGAAGAACTCACAGGGAATTGAAAGTGGGTGACTATGTATTCTTGAAAGTAAAGGCCAACATAAGTTCCCTGAAGTTGGGAAATTGTTCAAAGTTGGCATCTTGTTATTATGGGCCATTTGAAATCCTAGAGAGGATTGAGCTTGTAGGATATATGCTTTCCTTTCCTACATCAATGTCTATTCATAATGTATTCCATGTATGATTGCTCAAATAGTATATACCTTATGCTAATCATGTCATTGATTGGAATGTGATTCTGGTGGAGAAAGAAGGTGCCATTCAAGTGCATCTAGTGTGCATATTGGACTGAAATATCAAGAAGCTCCATAATCGAGCCATAGAGATAGTAAAGGTCCGACGAACCTGGTACGGTCCTAAAGATGCAACTTGGGAGCACGAGGATGCTATGTAGGAAGAATATCCACATCTTTTATAGGATTTTTGAAATTTTGGTTGTATATGTGTATATATTGCACTGTAGACAGTGCATAAATAAGAGGGAGGCGAATTTAATACCCCTAGGCCAAACCCCAATTGTAAAAGTAAATACAAATGTAATTAAGTTGGTGAGTTGTTTGATATCATTTTGCGTGCACCTTCCATGGTATAGTGCGCACATCTACTGCACACTAAAATAATGAAGTGTGAACATTCCAGGATACCACACAAAGAAAAATTAAGTGAGCGGGATTTTGAAGCCCACGATCCTTTCTGTATATGTTGTGTTTTGAGGTCGGTGAGCTAGGATGTAAAAAGGAAAGTATATCTATAATGTAAATGTAAATTTAATCACATGCAAATATTAATCAAAAATACATCACTGCAGCAGACCAACCATGTAAAAGAGTATGGGGGACTAAACTCCACTAGTTAGGGAAAGGGGGATAAAATTTAAGGATAAGGGGATAAGCTAGGGAGTTTAAGCCAAAAAATAATATTATATTAATATTCCTTAAAGTATAAAGTATGGACAATTATTTTATCCTAAGTTCTAAGGATGGGGACAAGTGGAGAAAAGTAATTCTCAACATAACAAGTGTCAAGTTCGGAACATGCATACATATAGTTTGGACTTAGTTCATTTTGGGGAATCATTACATCATCATTCACTCACTCATTGAGCTATCCTTTGTACCTTCTTGTGATTGTACTTGTACCCATACCTGTACCTATACCTATACATGTACCTGTACCTGGTTAGCTTAGGAGCTAGACTGAAGAAGCGGGTTCTTAGGCCCATGAGAAATTCTCTCTAGGTGAAAGAACTTCTTGGAATTGATTTCCTGATGGTGTCAAACTATAGCTACAGGTCTATGAGAATTCATGTCCGCCCTGTTTCTAAATCCCGGTAGAGAAAGTGGGCCAACCGAGAGATTGTTGAGAAGAGAAGGGGCACACTTTTTGGGGTGGGACATGAATGTGGGGAATCAGGGAATGTAGGTTGTTAGTTACAGTTGGCACCCATGATAGATTTTTTTCTATTGTCTAAGATACATAAGCCTGGTTAGGTGTTCCTTTACTCAGGTAGAGTTTAGTCCCAGCTTGGGGGTGACACACTGTTGAGAGTTTTGAGCAGTGTGGTCTAAGCCTAGGAAGAACGTGGAAGGTTTGCACACAATTGGTGATATTTTTACCAAGAGAAGTGTCAATTTTTTGTTAAATTACATGCTACATTATTATTTATGTGTTTATTTTTATGGTTTTTTCCTGTGTGTGTTGCATGTGTATTTTTATTATTATTTTGTATGAATCTGTGAATTTGCAGAGTTTCTATATATTTTAATTTTGTATAAAATTAAATTTTTTTATGTGGCATAACCAGTTGGATGTTGGGGATGTGAAAACATACCTATAGACCTTCCTTAACTTCAACAACAAGAGAATAACATTTTCATCAAAATTTGCCTAAGTCTCACATGACTAGATTTTGGATTAGTCAACAACCCTAACTTGCAACAAGCATAAATTTGTACCTGAAATGAATAAGGTCTGGAAATGATACAGAATATTCTATAGTGTCCTATCTACAATTCCTCCAATTTTCACTACTTGGAACCTCCCATAAAAGGATTTATAGAAAAAATGGCAGACATTGCTAAATTCTGGATTATTCTAGAGAGAACTTGTATGACATGCCACGTTCTCAATATTTGATATCTTATTTTGAAACCTGCACACAAAAAACTAATGCCTGTAATATTTCCATTACAATTTCACACATATTTTGGATTTTTTATGGAGTTATGACCGTTTTACCTGGAACACCTGCTTAAAACTAGTTTTAGGACTAGCCGAAAACCCTATCTTCCACAATGTGTATCTCCCAAAATACAATGACCCCGAAGATGAAATTTCTACCACAAGTACCTTGTCATATTTTCTCACTATCCTCCATGTTTCACTATTTGAATGATTCTATAAAAAACATTATTTTGAAAATGGTGAAATGACCTATAAATAACATACCTTAGAACACATCATTAAAAGACTTCATCCTCCCTTGGATTTTTGGCCTTATTTACTTCACCTTCCGTCTAAAATTTGCCTCAGATATCCTTGGTTACCTCAGTAACTTATTGATATTCAATATGATCAATAGGTTCTAATGGGAGTCTCTTGATATCTTATTTATACTTCCCAAGTTATGTCCTTTCAAGACAACTTGTAACTGTTTTACCCCTTCTCCTCAATCTAGGGCTAACCCAGTTTCTTGTTGCAACTAACTTTTCCTTAATTAGTCAAATAATAAATACTTTATTGCAACTGATTTATCCTTCACTAGCTTCTTGTTGCAACCAGTTTACCCATAGCTAATTAATTTCTTGTTCAACCACTTTGACTATTCAACCTTCTTGTTACAACTACTTTACCCATAATTAATTAATTTCTTTCTCAACCACTTTGACTATTCAACTTTCTTGTTACAACTATTTTACCCATAATTAATTTCTTGTTGCGATCACTTTGACCAAAAAATCTTTTGTTACAACTACTTTATCCATAATTAATTTCTTGTTATAACCACTTTTACTAGCAAACTTCTTGATGACTTTCTAGGAGCTTCTAGAATAATTGAGTTCTTGTTGACATTCTAGGGGATTCTAGAGTATTCTTGAGGGTCCTCCAACTTCACAAGAACATATCTCATTGACCGTGAAGAACCACGTGATGTACCATATATCATTGGAAATGGAATGAATTGTATTATCCATATAGAATAGTATTACCTACATATTCACTAACCTTAATCCATTTATACCTCAAACAAACTCAGATCCCTTACCCAAAATTATGGAGCTACCAAAATGCATTATCGGACATACTCAAGGGTTGACCTCAATCTCCAAGGGTTGAAATAAATACATAATATCACTCTCCAAGGGTTGACATCAATGGCAACCAAGTATCCAAACCAATTTTCCATCAATCTAAACCAATTGTCTGAAAATATTTCCCTGGTGGCCTTGGGTCATGTCACGACAGAGAAAGACTATAGATAGAAGATTAAATCTACCCTCAAGATGAAACATGCAAACAAATAATAACTATTTTTTCACAAAGAGAGATAGGGAAAGGAGATAAGAGAAGTTGTGCTCCTTAAATCCTTCATCTAATGTTGATCCATTCTCCCCCTTCTTGAAATGCTAATGGTCTTTACCAATACAAGCCTACAATAAGATACCTAGGTTGTTATGCAACGAGGTAGTTATAGGTATGAGTATCATATATCAAAAGTACACTTAAAAAAAATATATGTACAAATATGAACATACAATATTTCAATGAAACAAGTGAACACAAGATTGGAAGGAAAATATACTCTTCTATTAATCAACGAAATAAAAAGAGTTGGTTACAACCGAATGCTGATTTTGGCATCATTTTAGAACCAATTTCGTAGGTTCTTATTGAATTCCTTCAATCATCAAATCAATGAAAGTGTTCCTAGTATATCCCAATAAGTATAGTAACAGAAGTTGTAACTATATATGAGAGGAATTAACTCTGGAAAATGAGTTTCCGGGCTTGGGGAAAAATTCTCAGAGGATGAAGGGGAAGG
>JASDQU010106791.1:119179-130323 GCA_032191745.1 Picea mariana | reverse complement strand
AGTTTTTGGATTAGTCAACAACCCTAACTTGCAACAAGCATAAATTTGTACCTGAAATGAATAAGGTATGGAAATGATACAGAATATTCTATAGTTTCCTATCTACAATTCCTCCAATTTTCACTACTTGGAACCTCTCATAAAAGGATTTATAGAAAAAATGGGAGACCTTGCTGAATTCTGGATTATTCTAGAGAGAACTTGTACGACATGCCACGTTCTCAATTTGTGATATCTTATTTTGAAACCTGCACACATCAAACTAATGCCTGTAATATTTCCATTACAATTTGTCACACATATTTTTGATTTTTTATGGAGTTATGACCGTTTTCCCTGGAACACCTTTTTAAAACTAGTTTTAGGACTAGCCGAAAACCCTACCTTCCACATCTTTTATAGGATTTTTGAAATTTTGGTTGTATATGTGTATATATTGCACTGTAGACAGTGCATAAATAAGAGGGAGGGGAATTTAATACCCCTAGGCCGAACCCCAATTGTAAAAGTAAATACAAATGTAATTAAGTTGGTGAGTTGTTTGATATCATTTTGCGTGCACCTTCCATGGTATAGTGCGCACATCTACTGCACACTAAAATAATGAAGTGTGAACATTCCAGGATACCACGCAAAGAAAAATTAAATGAGCGGGATTTTGAAGCCCACGATCCTTTTTGTATATGTTGTGTTTTGAGTTCGGTGAGCTAGGATGTAGAAAGGAAAGTATATCTGTAATGTAAATGTAAATTTAATCACATGTAAATATTAATCAAAAATACATCACTGCAGCAGACCAACCATGTAAAATAGTATGGGGGACTAAACTCCACTAGTTAGTGAAAGGGGGATAAAATTTAAGGATAAGGGGATAAGCTAGGGAGTTTAAGCCAAAAAATAATATTATATTAATATTCCTTAAAGTATAAAGTATGGATAATTATTTTATCCTAAGTTCTAACGATGGGGACAAGCGGAGAAAAGTAATTCTCAACATAACAAGTGTCAAGTTCGGAACATGCATACATATAGTTTGGACTTAGTTCATTTTGGGGAATCATTACATCATCATTCACTCACTGATTGAGCTATCCTTTGTACCTTCTTGTGATTGTACTTGTACCCATACCTGTACCTATACCTATAAATGTACCTGTACCTGGTTAGCTTAGGAGCTAGACTGAAGAAGCGGGTTCTTAGGCCCATGAGAAATTCTCTCTAGGTGAAAGAACTTCTTGGAATTGATTTCCTGACGGTGTCAAACTGTAGCTATAGGTCTATGAGAATTCATTTCCGACCTGTTTCTAAAGCCCGGTAGAGGAAGTGGGCCAGGCGAGAGATTGTTGAGAAGAGAAGGGGAACACTTTTTGTGGTGGGACATGAATGTGGGGAATCAGGGAATGTAGGTTGTTAGTTATAGCTGGCACCCATGATAGAGTTTTTTCTATTATCTAAGATACATAGGCCTGGTTAGGTGTTCCTTTACTCAGGTGGAGTTTAGTCCCAGCTTGGGGGTGACCCACTGCTAAGAGTTTTGAGCAGTGTGGTCTAAGCCTAGGAAGAACATGGAAGGTTTGCACACAATTGGTGATATTTTCACCAAGATAAGTGTCAAATTTTTGTTAAATTACATGCTACATTATTATTTGTGTGTTTATTTTTATGGGTTTTTCCTGTGTGTGTTGCATGTGTATTTTTATTATTATTTTGTATGAATCTGTGAATTTGCAGAGTTTCTATATATTTTAATTTTGTATAAAATTAATTATTTTTATGTGGCATAACCAATTGGATGTTGGCGATGCAAAAACATACCTGTAGACCTTCCTCAACTTCAACAACAAGAGAATAACATTTTCATCAAAATATACCTAAGTCTCACATGACTAGTTTTTGGATTAGTCAACAACCCTAACTTGCAACAAGCATAAATTTGTACCTGAAATGAATAAGGTCTGGAAATGATACAGAATATTCTATAGTGTCCTATCTACAATTCCTCCAATTTTCACTACTTGGAACCTCCCATAAAAGGATTTATAGCAAAAATGGTAGACCTTGCTAAATTCTGGATTATTCTAGAGAGAACTTGTACGACATGCCACGTTCCCAATATTTGATATCTTATTTTAAAACCTGCACATAGCAAACTAATGCCTGTAATATTTCCATTACAATTTGTAACACATATTTTGGATTTTTTTATGGAGTTATGAACGTTTTACCTGGAACACATTTTTAAAACTAGTTTTAGGACTAGCCGAAAACCCTATCTTCCACATCTTTTATAGGATTTTTGAAATTTTGGTTGTATATGTGTATATATTGCACTGTAGACAGTGCATAAATAAGAGGGAGGGGAATTTAATACCCCTAGGCCGAACCCCAATTGTAAAAGTAAATACAAACGTAATTAAGTTGGTGAGTTGTTTGATATCATTTTGCGTGCACCTTCCATGGTATAGTGCGCACATCTACTGCACACTAAAATAATGAAGTGTGAACATTCCAGGATACCACGCAAAGAAAAATTAAGTGAGTGGGATTTTGAAGCCCACGATCCTTTCTGTATATGTTGTGTTTTGAGGTCGGTGAGCTAGGATGTAGAAAGGAAAGTATATCTGTAATGTAAATGTAAATTTAATCACATGTAAATATTAATCAAAAATACATCACTGCAGCAGACCAACCATGTAAAAGAGTATGGGGGACTAAACTCCACTAGTTAGTGAAAGGGGGATAAAATTTAAGGATAAGGGGATAAGCTAGGGAGTTTAAGCCAAAAAATAATATTATATTAATATTCCTTAAAGTATAAAGTATGGACAATTATTTTATCCTAAGTTCTAACGATGGGGACAAGTGGAGAAAAGTAATTCTCAACATAACAAGTGTCAAGTTCGGAACATGCATACATATAGTTTGGACTTAGTTCATTTTGGGGAATCATTACATCATCATTCACTCACTGATTGAGCTATCCTTTGTACCTTCTTGTGATTGTACTTGTACCCATACCTGTACCTATACCTATACATGTACCTGTACCTGGTTAGCTTAGGAGCTAGACTGAAGAAGCGGGTTCTTAGGCCCATGAGAAATTCTCTCTAGGTGAAAGAACTTCTTGGAATTGATTTCCTTATGGTGTCAAACTCTAGCTATAGGTCTATGAGAATTCATTTCCGACCTGTTTTTAAAGCCCGGTAGAGGAAGTGGGCCAGGCAAGAGATTGTTGAGAAGAGAAGGGGCACACTTTTTGCGGTGGGACATGAATGTGGGGAATCAGGGAATGTAGGTTGTTAGTTATAGTTGGCACCCATGATAGAGTTTTTTCTATAGTCTAAGATACATAAGCCTGGTTAGGTGTTCCTTTACTCAGGTGGAGTTTAGTCCCAGCTTGGGGGTGACCCACTGCTAAGAGTTTTGAGCAGTGTGGTCTAAGCCTAGGAAGAACGTGGAAGGTTTGCACACAATTGGTGATATTTTTACCAAGATAAGTGTCAAATTTTTTTTAAATTACATGCTACATTATTATTTATGTGTTTATTTTTATGGGTTTTTCCTGTGTGTGTTGCATGTGTATTTTTATTATTATTTTGTATGAATCTGTGAATTTGCAGAGTTTCTATATATTTTAATTTTGTATAAAATTAAATATTTTTATGTGGCATAACCAATTGGATGTTGGGGATGCGAAAACATACCTGTAGACCTTCCTCAACTTCAACAACAAGAGAATAACATTTTCATCAAAATTTACCTAAGTCTCACATGACTAGTTTTTGGATTAGTCAACAACCCTAACTTGCAACAAGCATAAATTTGTACCTGAAATGAGTAAGGTCTGGAAATGATACAGAATATTCTATAGTGTCCTATCTACAATTCCTCCAATTTTCACTACTTGGAACCTCCCATAAAAGGATTTATAGCAAAAATGGCAGACCTTGCTAAATTCTGGATTATTCTAGAGAGAACTTGTACGACATGCCACGTTCTCAATATTTGATATCTTATTTTGAAACCTGCACACAACAAACTAATGCATGTAATATTTCCATTACAATTTGTCACACATATTTTGGATTTTTTATGGAGCTATGACCGTTTTACCTGGAACACCTTTTTATAACTAGTTTTAGGACTAGCCGAAAACCCTATCTTCCACAACATGTATCTCCCAAAATACAATGACCCCGAAGATGAAATTTCTACCATAGGTACGTTGTCATATTTTCTCACTATCCTCCATGTCTCACTATTTGAATGATTCTATAAAAAACATTATTGTGAAAATGGTGAGATGACCTATAAATAACATATCTTAGAACACATCATTAAAAGACTTCATCCTCCCTTGGATTTTCGGCCTTATTTACTTCACCTTCCGTCTAAAATTTGCCTCAGATATCCTTGGTTACCTCAGTAACTTATTGATATTCAATATGATCATTAGGTTCTAATGGGAGTCTCTTGATATCTTATTTATACTTCCCAAGTTATGTCCTTTCAAGACAACTTGTAACTGTTTTACCCCTTCTCCTCAATCTAGGGCTAATCCAGTTTCTTGTTGCAACTAACTTTTCCTTAATTAGTCAAATAATAAATACTTTATTGCAACTGATTTATCCTTAACTAGCTTCTTGTTGCAACCAGTTTACCCATAGCTAATTAATTTCTTGTTCAACCACTTTGACTATTCAACCTTCTTGTTACAACTACTTTACCCATAATTAATTAATTTCTTTCTCAACCACTTTGACTATTCAACTTTCTTGTTACAACTACTTTACCCATAATTAATTTCTTGTTATAACCACTTTTACTAGCAAACTTCTTGATGACTTTCTAGGAGCTTCTAGAATAATTGAGTTCTTGTTGACCTTCTAGGGGATTCTAGAGTATTCTTGAGGGTCCTCCAACTTCACAAGGACATATCTCATTGACCGTGAAGAACCACGTGATGTACCATATATCATTGGAAATGGAACGAATTGTATTATCCATATAGAATAGTATTACCTACATATTCACTAACCTTAATCCATTTATACCTCAAACAAACTTAGGTCCCTTACCCAAAATTCTGGAGCTACCAAAATGCATTATCGGCCATACTCAAGGGTTGACCTCAATCTCCAAGGGTTGAAATAAATACATAATATCACTCTCCAAGGGTTGACATCAATGGCAACCAAGTATCCAAACCAATTTTCCATCAATCTAAACCAATTGTCTGAAAATATTTCCCTCGTGGCCTTGGGTCGTGTCATGACAGAGAAAGACTATAGATAGAAGATTAAATCTACCCTTAGGATCAAACATGCAAAGAAGTTGTGCTCCTTAAACCCTTCATCTAATGTTGATCCATGCTCCCGCTTCTCGAAATGCTAATGGTCTTTACCAATACAAGCCTACAATAAGATACCTAGATTGTGATGCAATGAGGTAGTTATAGGTATGAGTATCATATATCAAAAGTACACTTAAAAAAATATATGAACAAATATGAACATACAATATTTCAATGAAACAAGTRAACACAAGATTGGAAGGAAAATATACTCTTCTATTAATCAACGAAATAAAAAGAGTTGGTTACAACCGAATGCTGATTTTGGCATCATTTYAGAACCAATTTSGTAGGTTCTTATTGAATTCCTTCAATCATCAAATCAATGAAAGTGTTCCTAGTATATCCCAATACGTATAGTAACACAAGTTGTAATTATATATGAGAGGAATTAACTTTGGAAAATAAGTTTCCGGGCTTGGGGAAAAATTCTCAGAGGATGAAGGGGAAGGGAAGCTTGCTCAATTCTCTCAACATAACCTTGCACAATCAAACTTTTCCTCATCATTAAACTAAAAGGTTCTTTTGTATTCTTCCAAATAGTTTGGGGATGATCAAATCCATTTTATACGAGCTTGGGGATGTGGGGAAATGAGCCCAATCGAAAAACCTGCCTAAAAGCTCAGAAATATTTATTTTTCATTGTTTTTTAGGGCAGCTGCGGGTTTCTCACTATGAAGGCATGGATTTCGGCGTGTTTCTCAAAGGAAACCCTAACATATTCTCAAAATTCATGTTTTTTAGATGAATTGGACGAGGCAAGGTGGGATTTCAATTTTTCAAGCCAAAGGGAAGGGTAGACCATAACACAAGTGCATAGGTGTAGAATTTTATGCTATAACATTGGTTATCAGACATAGGGTTAAAATGGGTGCATAACTCACACAATCATCAATAAATGGGCTTGACATAAATGTGTACTTTTTATACATCTAACTGTGTGAACTTAAGTTTGCTATAACCAGTGGTCTTGGATATCCACGTTGGCAATTTTGGAAAATTCGACGACTTGGTGCTAGTTAATAGATCTAACAATCCTTTTCACATCAACACTCACATATATTAATGGAGGTGTGTTACCCAAGACTTGTTACGGTTCACTGTTTTCCAAAACATTGTTGGTGAAGCCATAGAGTCTTTACGCTCTGGTCTTCTTGTTCAATGGTTTACTTGGTTTTCTATATTCACTTGTAGACAACGTTACCATTGATAGCTCCAGGTAACAACTCTCCTATGTAATAAGGTTTAATATGAAAACGTTTGCTTTTAGTTATATATATATATATTGTTTATTCTTCCTCGAAGATAAATATAATGGTTCATATGTAGGTCTGTTAAGGTTTGAGAGTGTTGATCGATACCAGAACGATGTGCTAGTAAACCAGTCGAGTTTTTCCTTTAAGGTAAACGTAAAAATCCATGTTTACAACTCACGGTTGGTAAATCTTAGGTTTTACCTCGACTCTTTCACTCCATTGTAGTAATATGATTTATACAGTGGGTTCATATTGAAACCATTATAAATCTTTTTTCTCAATAATTTTGTTAATCTTATATTCTAGGTTGTCTTAGAGGTCTTCTCTGTACAAAAAAGAAAAACGATGTATTTTTCAAGTTGCTTGACATATGGTTGAGCTCTAAAGTGAGATCCCGTTCATTTTTCATTCATACATTTGATTTTGTTTTCATATAAACATCTGTTTATAGTTGTAATGGTATACTTTATTATGTACAGGGTTATTTATAACCCTTGGGAGAAATCCGGTTCGAGAGGTCATGGGTACGAGGTACTCATTTTATTTTACAAACTCACTAAGTATTCTCTCTGAAAGTGATAATGATTTTGTCTCTGAGTCGTCTCCTTCAAGGATCAAACACAAGGTTAGTTTATCATGGTTTTGGGTTTGAATAATGATGAAAGACTCTTCATACGAACTCTTTGTATCTATTATGATAATAAGTAAAAACCTTTATTTTCATTGAATGAGCTCTGTTTGTGGTCATGTCTTTCTAAATGAGATACCCATGGCACATTTACATTTATGGGTTTTGGTTATTTTATTACCAATTTCTAGTATTATGCACCTCGACCCCATTGATAGGTTGGGGGTTTTATGAATAAATTTCTGCTATGTTTTATCACTTTTAACTATTGCCAAATGACCTTTTCGTTGCATCCATGGTCTCAAAATGAAAGCACTAGAATATTTCCAAGTTAAAAACTCTGATAATATTTTTATATATAGTTTCACTGTATAATACTTGGTTCCCTTGGCATCTAGTTTCAAACCTTTTGGTTCCCTTGACATCTAGTTTCACTGTATAATACTTGTTTGTATAGTTTGCATAATATTCATTGTAATAATTTTGATATAGTTTACTGGTTTGACACCATACTTTGGTTTTCACTATACATTTCCATATTATAGTTTGTATGCATCATTTGCTCATTACTAATAAAGAGATATATTTATATTTAAGATACACTTTTTTTGGTTTTTTTACAAACTGGATTATAACCATTACATAAAAAAACACATAATATATGCATGTAAAATCTGTTATTCCTTTGTTGTGCATAACAATGGATTCTGATACTTCTTTTTGAAAACATTAATAAAAGGAAAAACCTCTCGCATGACTAACATTATATAAACTATACTATAATTAATTTACTTGACTATACTATAATTAATTTACTTTATTGTAGCAATACTTGTAAATAATAATTCTTTTCATGGTAGACAACATTCTAATAATACATAGATATGTCTTGTTACAAACAAACCAATAGTAGTAATCATGCATAATTATATCTATTGGTTATGACCATACATGCTATGTATGTTTCTTACTGCAACAAAATAAATAATAAATATAACACATAAATATCTATTTTTAATTATAACCATACATTTTACAGATATTTCTTTTTGCAAAAGTAATAATAATAAAAGAACATATAAATATCTAAATTTAGTTATAACCACTACTGTATTTTTTTTTGCAAAAAAATAAATAATAAAAGAACATATAAATATCTAAATTTAGTTACAACCACTATTGTAATATCTAGTAATTAATCTCTACTACAACTATTTGTCACTTATTAACAAATAATAATAAAAAAAGTAAAAGTAGTTGAGCTTGATTAAAAATTAAAAAAAGAAAATTATCAGTTCCTCTCAACCATGGACCTGAATAACAAATATTACTTGTTCTTGTCATCCCTAAGCCTAAATCATTGTTCCATAGGGATTGAAAACTGTACAACCTTTTCTAGAAATATAAGAGTTTTGTTCTTAGAACCATCAAAATCAAATCCTCCTCACAAGTACTCAGCATCATCCTTCCTCCTGTATAATTGTGTCTTTTCGTTTTCACATAGAAAAGTAGTTTTCCTAGGTCTTTTTCAAGTTAGCTTCATCCCTAAACCTAGGGAATCTTCTTGGCCTCACTTTATGCTAGCTTGTTCTCTCACATCCCACATCTTTGGGAGTAGGGTTCCACTTGTCCCATGGACAATATTTACTCTGGTGGGTTTTATCCTTTTTACTCAACCATGGAATAATGATTTACTCTTTGTAACTCGATTATTTAATCAATTTTATTTTTAATAAAACAAATTAAAAGAATATTTACAAAAATATTCATCATCATTAATGTTCATGATGATATAATTTTCGTCTTTTGTTGGGATCCACTTTTGCCATATTTTCCACTAGATAAAAACATTCATTATTACATCGTTTTCAGATATTTCACCAATAATATACATCCAATTACAGCGTAAACCTCCATTATCTATAGTCATTCACAATTATACATCCTATGTGGTTAATACATAGTTTTTCCATAGTTTTAATCATTAAAAAGATAATTATGTCATGGTTTTACTGACCAAGGTTTATGAAGTGTGATTCATGTATCAACATGATCATCATTCATGTACCATTACTGCACTTCATCATTCTTACACCATCACTGTTGTTCTCGTACCTCATATTGTATCTTGGCATATTTACACGCTTCTAGAAGGAAATCAAGAACATGGGGTTTCTTCGTAGTAGTGTCGCCATGTTGACTCATGTGTCATAAATTTCTCATCTCGCACATGTTGACCTTTAGTACAAGATTAATGCTACAACCAAATTAACAACAAGGTTTTGAAAATACCAACATTTTCCTTGATTTCCATCCAAATAGGGTTGAATCTGGAAAATACGGAACATGGGTTTTGTTCGTATACTAGGAAATTGAGAAACTCGCGTGAGGTTTTTCAAATAAATTTACGGTTGAGGAGATAAGGGACGTTTTTCCAAACATATGTTCCCGGATTAGTGAAAACCCCAAAAATTGGGATTTGTTTCCAAAAATTGTGAAATTCCAAATCTGAGTTTGGGATTTCGTTTTATCTCTTCTCAATGGAATTGATGTATAAATAGAATCTCATAGAGCATGGGAAGGGAGGACGATTATTATTGAAACCATCTTGAAGAGAGATTTAACTCCTTTTTGATTCAGATTTTATGTCTGTTAGCATCTAAGTCTTCTGAAGTTTTCCCAGTGGCGATGTCCAGCTTTGAGAGGGCCTCTCAAGACTAGTGATATGCTACTTTATTTCATTTTTATTCTATATTATATTGTTGTTGTCTTTTGATTTTGTTACGTTATTTCATTTGTATTTAATTTAATATGTTTTTGTATGTAATTCAATTCTGCAATTCGTCGATTCAAATATGTCTGTCAATGGAATTCAGTGAACTCTTTCTAAATTGATATACCCATGTTCTCACGATTCTATATGTTTTATTGCCATGCATTGTATTATTTTTTCACATCCATAAATATGATATCATATTTCATATCAATTTCAATTTGTTTCAGTATTTCAGAGCAGTGATTTCATTAGTAAGAATTGTATGACTGATCATAAATTTACCACATATCATTACAACAATTACACAGTGATTTTAAATGCAACAATAAGCTCCACAGTCATCTTGTATTTCTACACACTATTAAAATATAAATACTCTGCCTCTTATGTGTATTAACCCTATCTATTTGCGCCATGTATCCATTCACCTCGCCTCCAACTTGGTTACCCTTGCCTTTGATTTACTAGGGTGTAATCCTTTCGAAGACTGATCTTTGAGTGCATATATAGTATGTTCATTTACAACTTGTGAAGGTTGTGTACGTCCCTATTTGACAATTCTTTCACTGTTATTTTCTGGTGCACATTTGGTGTTGGCCTTTGCAATTGCATAGTTTATAAAGCGTACTGTTAGGTAGATTCACTTTCCTGTAGTTCTTTTTCTGTAATTTATTTCCTGTAGTTTTCGTTGTATGCTCAAACATTATTTGAGGACCATTGAAGACTCAAGAATTTTGTCCCATAGGACAATGTTAAGTCAGAATATTTTAGTGTTTGATAGTTGATTCCATTAAATGCATGTGTGTTTATTTCCAGCATATATTGTTAACACTTTAAAAGACACTTCGACAAGTTAATTTGGATGTTGGAAACATAGTGTCTATGCAACAAACGATCAGATATCATGTTGGATTGTTGTCACCTGCAGCTAGATTGAGCCCCAATGACTCCAATAAAGAACTTCAAGAAGAATAATTGGTTTCACAAAGAGTTTTCAGTTATTTTACAATTAGGTAGAATAGTCCATATTTGGTCTTGCACATATTTTGCTTGCACCTCACAAGCCTACGAGCCCGAGGTTGACATTAAATCATTGAAAAATTATGTGACATAATTTTCCTGGTTTGTCAA
>JASDQU010106791.1:76099-106692 GCA_032191745.1 Picea mariana | reverse complement strand
CGGATAGTGGAATCATTTCAAGAGGAAGTGCCAAAGTCCCAAGAGCCGTTGGATCTCATGGAACAATGAAGGGATTAAGACTAAGTGACTTTCACACCTTTAAGCTCAGGAGGAATAGTGACCTTCAGATCCGGATCAACAAGGACCATTGATCTCATATGTGAATTCACACATCAGATTTCAGGGAGTGGAGTGACCAGTGGCTTGGGTCAAGCGTTGTGGATTCCCGGTTGGTGAAATCCCGATACAACAAGAGCCATTGGATCAAGGTAGGCTCACAACCATTGATCTCGTCCAAGGAGAAATTTTGGAGTCGGGGAATCATAGAAGAAGAGGAATGACTGATTGGTCATTCGCTCGAGTCTTGAAATCTAGAAGCTAATGGGAAACAAGCGGCATGTGCTCGTCGCTTTGGAGGAGTCAACCTTCGTTGACATTTTGTGTTTCGGCTATTTCAAGAGTTGTAGCAATGCACCAAGAACCTCCAACTCGCGAAACCCGAAATCCTTCATGGGATTAAATAAAGATTTTAATTAACTCTTGGCGTGGTTTTGGAAAAGATTCTGAGTGGATCTTGGCCTGAGGGCAGGGGGTCTGCACCACTACTCCTATGTATTCGACCTCTACGGAAGAGAAAGCAATGGTTGATTGCTTCTTACTTGACCAACAATTTGGGCCTAACCCCAAACTGAGAGTGTACCTGGACATGGACTTGTGATCTATGCTATCACCAACCCAATCTAAATCTGTGAAGCCTATGATATCTAATGCACAACCAAATTCATAGTGAATCCCATAACTCATGGTGCCTTGAACATGGGAGACTCTCGTCCCATGTTTGGGAATGGTTAGAATTGTACATGCGTTGGATGTGCACAATCATCCAATTGATGACCTTAGTTTGGCCATCGGTTTGGGGGTGGAAAGCAGTGGATTTTGTGATCTTGGTGTCCAATAGAGACCAAAGACTCAACCAAAAGGTGTTGAGGAACTTGTTGTCCCGGTCGGAGATTATGGTCTGTGGTATCCCGAAGTGGACCCAAAATTGTTTGAAGAAGAGCTTGGAAATACTTTCCACTGTGACATTCTTCTTACAGGTTGTGAGGATGGCCATCTTTAAAATCCGATCAATGACCACAAACACGCAGTCATTTTTGTGCTTGGTGGACAAAAAAACAGACATGTAATCCATGGAGATGGATTCCCATGGCTTCTCGGGAATAGAAAGAGGGGTGTATAAGCATTTCTTCTTGATGGTTGGCTTGGAAATGGTGCAGGAAGTGCAAGACCTGATATACTTGCTGATGTCTTGTCAAATTTTCGGGGAATAAAAATGTTTCTAAAGAACGACCATAGTTTTCTCTATGTCAAAATGTCCTGCCACCTGACTATAGTGGGCTTCCTAAATAAACTTTGCATGCTCACTTGTAGGAACACATTGATGGCCTAGGTGGCATAAGATTCCATCCTGAATGTGAAAATCAATGATAGTGGTGCCTGTACCGAAGATCTGATATGTGGTGGCGAAGTCCAGATCTTGCTGGTAAAGTTGGGGCCACTCCGATGTTTCATGTCCAAAGGAATGGAGCATAGTGGTGAGTGCAGCCACATTAGGCCAACTGAGCCAGTCAAGGACACGATTGGGGATTCATTTCTTATACTTGATGTTGATATGGAACTGTTACAGGTAAGTGGACCACTTTTTATTGCGTTCATTCTGAAATTTCCCCTATGTTTGTATGAACTACAAAGGCTTCTGATTAGTGTGTATGATCGTCTCTTTCCCCATAATGTAATGTTTCCATTGACGATAGGATTGCACAATGGAATAAATTTTATTGTCATAGGTGGGGTATTTTTAGATAGTATCAGATATTTTCTCACTATGGTATGCCACAGGATGCCCCTTTTGAGTGAGAACTACGCCCACAACATAGTCATATGCATCAATCTCAATCTTGAATGGTTGTTGCAGATCGAGCAAGGAGAGTACTGGAGCTTAGCACAAGCGATGTTTCAGATCACAGAATGCTCATTGCTTATCCCTCCCCCACTTGAAATTGTCCCTACCACCACTCTTAGTCACCTGGCTGAGGGCCTAGGCAATATGGGAGAATCCCAACACGAATCGTCTGTAGAATTTGGCTAGTCCCAAGAAGCTCTGAAGCTCGGTCATTGTGGTCGGGGCTAGCTAGTCATGGATGACTTGGATGTTAGTTGTATTAACATGTACTCCATTCTCATCAACAATGTATCCCAGGTATTGGACCATGTTCATGATGAAATAACATTTTCTGAAGTTGGCATAAATCTTGTGCTACCATAGAGTCCTCAAAACCTGTTGAATATGTTTCATGTGCTCCTCCCACGTTTTGCTGAAGATGAGGATGTCATAAAAATATACTACCACAAAGGATTTGGTGAATGGACTCAATAAATCATCCATCAAACTCATGAAAGTGGCTAGTGTATTTGTTAAGCCAAAGGGAATGACTATCCTTTCATAGATACCTTCTTTAGAGTTGAAGGTTGTCTTCCAGACATCAGTTGGTTTCATGGGAACCTGGTGATAGCCAGAATTCAAGTCAATCTTGTTGAATAACTTTTCCCCCTTGAGTTGGTCAAAAAAGTCATCAATCCTGGGGATGGGGTAGTGGTTTCTAACTTTGATTTTTTTTAAGGCTCTATCATGAATGCAGAGTCTCCATTTCCATTCCTTCTTATGTACTAGTATAATCAGTCTTCCGCAAGGGGAGGAGTTGGGTTTGATGTGCCCCTTTTGAGGAAGCTCTTGGATCTAACACCTGATTTCATCATTCTTCATCAGTGAACATCGATAGCCTGTTCCATTAGGTAGAGGTGCGATGAGGGTTAGATCAATTGGATGCTTGACTTGGTAGTGTGTCGGTACCCCTGTAGCTGAGACGAAGATGTCTCTGTATTCTTCCACAATCTCGTCCACATGCTTCTGCTGCAAAGAGAGGCATTGTGTAGAGGACACATATGTGGTGGCAACCTTCTTCTTACTGTGAGCATGGATCACAAAGAATATGAACTTTCTAGTCGTTGAAATGACCTTACTGCATTGCTTATTAGAGATTAAAGAAATAGCAGTAGGTGGTGCCACCTCTGGGATCCTGTACAATTTTCTACCCTAAGTAATAATAAAACTGCGGGGCCTAAACTCATACACAACATCACACTTCCACAAATATGGTTGTCCTAAAATAACATCACAAACTTCAAGGGGAGAAATATCACACAGTACCTCATCTTTGAAAGGCTTGATGTCATAGGGCAGACGACACTATTGGCTGACACAGAGATCTCTTCCTTGACAAAGCCACCCGATGTTGTAGGATTGTGAGTACGACGTTGTTGGCAGGTCCAGTCGCTTGACGACCTCTATTGAAATCAAGTTCTTCTGACTACCGTTGTTGACAATGAAATGAATCAGAGCGCCCTTGACCCACATTTGCGAGTGAAAGAGGCGTTCCCCTTCCTCTGGTTCACTTGGCCATAATTTGGTGGTAGCGACCATGGCACTGTGTTCAACACCGATAATCCACTTCCCTCCTCTAGGATTTGACTCAGAATCATAATCGACCTCTGACTCGAAAGCTTTCATCTCGACCGCGAGGGTTTGCTTAGAGCGACATTCATCGGTGTTGTGCCAAGGAATTTTATGGTATTCACACCATTTCCCATGTCCTTATTTGTCTTCTCATTGCCCTTATTGTGTTGTGGTTTTGACGGATTTTCCGGAGGGTGGACATCTCAACTTGGTCCCTTACTGTATGGGTTTGGGTTTCCTTTTCCCTGCTTCGGTTGTGAGGGGTTTGCACATCCAAACTCTCATCGTTTATTCTTAAAAAATTTCTCGATCTTGACAATGTATCTATAAGTTGTGCCCAATGAGGTGATGTCTAGAAAATCCATTTATGTTTGAATATATCTATGCAAATAGCCACAGTGTTTGAGCACCAGATGATGCTCATAATTTGTGATACCCAATTTGGTGCGTAGGGTATGGAAAATAATGGTTAAGTATGGTATTCTCTGGTCCCTTTCTTGATGTAGGGTGGTCCACCTGGTGTACTGGTCCTCGTATCTTCCAACAGGGTAGTATTGTTCTTTAATGGTTTCCCAAAAGGAATTCCATGTAGGGGCCACCACAAGAATTATAGATTCCTCCATGGACCTTTTCTCAGAGTATATATCTCACTAGTCTTTAACATGGGAAACGACCTTGAGGAGTGCAAAAGTGATATTTTCCCTATCGAAAAAATTGTGGATTGATAAATATCCTTCAAGCAGATTCAACCATATATCTACTTGTTGGCCCTCAACCAAGTTTTGAGGAATACTTGGTCATAGTTGATCGTTTGGTACTTCGACTGCCCGTCGAAGATGAAGTTCATAGCGAAGTGGAGATCACGGGATCTCACCACCTTTTGTGGAACCTTTTTGGGTTTTTTGGGAATATTGTAACGGGAAAGGGATGTCGGCCCTTATTTAGGCCCTTTTCTATGTATAAATAGAGGTCTAGGCCATGTAAGAAAGGAGGCCTTGTCTAGTCAATGGCTTAGTGCATAAGTTGGATCTGTCTGACTGTAAGAGCTCTGTGCATGCTATAATAATGTTGAGTGCACAGAGTGTGAGAAGGCTTAGTGCTTGGATCTACCCGGGTAAAGAGGATCTAGTGAGCTACGCAGATCTCTTGTCTTATGTGGGGTAGGATCTTGCAGGCTTAGTGTTAGTAGAAAGATCTGTGTGATCAAGTATCGTAAGGCTCTATGCATTTTGTGTAAGACTTGCAGAGCTGAATGCAAGTCTCTGTGAGAGACTATAGAAGGATCTGTGTTGAGTGCAAGCAAGAGGGATCTAGTGAGCTGTGTAGATCCTCTGTCCCATGTTAAGTAAGGGTCATTGAAGCTCCGTGTTGTAACTGCTTGACCAAGATAATATAAAGAAGAATTTGTGGATGTAGCCCCAGGGTGGGGGTGAACCACGGTAACTCTATGTATTGTGTTGATGTGTTTGTCGCTCTCTTGATAAGTGCTATGATATGTTTAGATAGATTTATTGATGCTTTGTGCTTATGAGATATGAATGCATGATAGATATGGTACATAATATGGTAAGTGCTTAATCTATTGAGTATAACCTATTTATCATTGCTAAGTGCTAGATATGAGTAATTACTGTAGTGCTCTGTTCTTTCTGCGAAGTGTATTAATGAATGTATGTTAGGAAATAACTGATGCTAAGTGAGTTGTAAGAAAGATAATCACAGATCTGTGTCCCAGCTAAGGTTGCAAACACCTAAGTCCTACAACCACCCCTACCTCTACCTTGAGTGAGACTTCATATTCTTCGCAGGTGTTGCCGAAAGGGCCAGTAGTTAGGGATTTGTTGGTGCACTCTTGAGCATTGAACCCTGGGTCTACCCCTATGCCAACAAATGGTTCCGTTGTCGGGACCTAGAACTGTGATTGCTGGAAACTAAAGAAGAAGAAGATTTGTGTGAAATAAGCTCTGTGCGTATATTTGTTGCCCTAGTGCATAGTGTTCTGTTTGACCTGCGAAGCTTTGTGACAAGAAAGAAAAGTTAGATCTGAAGAAGAGAGGTCAGATCTGAAGAAAAAGAGGTCAGATTTGTGAAGAAAGAGGTCAGATCTACAAGAAAAAGGTAAGATTTGTAAGCTATGTGCTTTGATAAAGGTAAGAATAGTTAAAAGTCTTAGATCTGGAAGATTTGTGCTCTGTAGAAGTAAGATAAGTGATTTTTTTTTTTGTTTGTTTGTTTCTAAAGCATGGATCTAGGTATGTTTGATAGATTCTATCCTAGCTTCAAAACTAGGGCATTAATAGATGAAATAAAGTTTGATATGAATAGATCTAATAAGTATAGTGATATATATGTTATACATATGCATAGAAAGAATTTTGGGACTAAACAATGAATGCAGGATCCTAGAAAGAATTTTTTGTAGGCTAACCGTTATGATCCTAGCACATAGTACATGAG
Organism: Picea mariana; assembly: GCA_032191745.1. Lineage (NCBI taxonomy): Eukaryota > Viridiplantae > Streptophyta > Pinopsida > Pinales > Pinaceae > Picea > Picea mariana. Next base: position 100,661 of record JASDQU010106791.1, on the reverse strand, counting down.
AAGTTGGGGATAATTGAAGAGAAAGAAAGGATTAACTCTTTGTTACAATTGCAGAAGGCCCAAACATCTTGCTAAGGAATGCCCTGGGTGAAGACCCAGTTGTATTTGTTGTAAGGCTATGGACCATGAAGTACTGGATTGCCTTAGAATGATAGTTAGACTTGAAAAGTTGAATATAGAGGAAGCAGGAGATCAAGAGACTCATATTATAGAGGAACCCCAGAAAAAATCAGAGAAAGTATTGATGAAAATGCAAGAAACCCTTAATGATCATAGAGACCTTAGCTTATTAGAAATCTTCAATAAGAAAGAATAGATCGAAGTGAGAATAGGAGACTTCGACATTGACTATGTTTTGGATGAAGAAACATAGGTGAACATTATGACAGAAGGAACCTGGAAAGATATAGGAAGACCTGACATGACCCCTTCATTAGGAGGAATAGGGTTATTAAGAGGAAAGCTAGCAAACCTTTGTGGAAAGCTCACTCAGATATCTATGAATGCTCATGGAGCTTCGACAGAAGAAGATTTTGAGATTTTTAAGTTCGTGGAGGACATCACCCCGTTTACTATGTTACTTGGTAAACCTTGGATTGAGAAAGATCAATCCATAAAACAGGAAGAAAAAAAGGAACTAGAACAACAGAGACAAGAGTTAAGAGACTTCATGACTAGAAGGATAGCGTAGTTGATTGAAGAATGGGAGAACAAATCAAGGGTTCTTGACCCGAGGAACTTGGATGATGAAGTTGACAGAATGCTAGAAGAAACATAGAGGACCAGAAAATATGTTGGACAAGTAATACCCATGGATCTGAAGAAAGAATCTCAACACTACGAAGTTACCATGCCAAGAGAAGAAAAGAATAAGAATGAAAAAAGGATGACCGAAATGAAGCTCACTGGGAAGAAGGCTAGAAAACTCATGAAGAAGAAAGTGAAGTTGGAGAAATTATAGAACATTCCATAAGAAATCCCGCGGAAGGAAAACATGTAGAATTTGAGCTTCGTCGGGATAGTAGAACAACGACATATGAAAATTCACCATGTCGAAGTAATATAACCGTTAGAAGACGATATACCCATTTTGTTGATGGCCCAAATGGCTCAGAAGCAAGTTATGACCTGTTACCTGATTATTAGACTACACCATAACGGACAGATCGAGAGTTAATGGACCCTCCTCGTTGCAGTAGATCCAGTGGATATTTCAGATATCAACAGCCCAGAAGCTGCACAGGACACTCCTAGGCCCAGTAAGACAAAGAATACAAAGAAGACAAAGGAGATGAAGAAAACTGAAGAGGTTCAAGATGTGGATAGCCACTCTGTAAGGACAGCTTCCTTCACACTAGATGAATAAGGTAACAACGAAGACCTAGAAGAAGTTGAACAGCAACCAGAAGATGAAGTTGAAGTTCTAAATAAAAGAAAAGGGTCACCTTCAAAGTCTTCCGTTAAGAAGAAATCCAAAGCGACCATGACCAAGATGAAGACCACGCTCAATCCATATGACTTCAACTTTATCCTCATGACTTTGAATGAAGCTATAGAAGAGATCACATAAAAGTAGGAGGCCAAGCAACAGATGATGTATGATAGAATCGAAGTCGAGCTCCAAGGAGTACAGTGAGCCCTCTAGTCTAACCGCGCAGTCTCCACTACGCCAATGCCAGAAGGAACACACGAAGCAGCAGACGAGTCAGTTCAACTTCTCAGGATTTCCAACCTAGTCAAAGTACGCCTTTGGAAAAAAGAAGAAGTAACAGTGTAGGCCACCCAAGCCCTAAAGAACACAGACAAGGAAATCATAGAGCAGTGCCAAGCTGCAAAGTAAGAGAAGGAGGCCATCCAAGAGAAGTTTGATAAAGAATGTGAAAAGATCCAAAAGGAGAAGGAGAAAATTCTCGTGAAGCACATCGGGATCGAAGAAGTAGTCAACAAATCATTTATCTCTGTGACTGGCTTAGAACAAAATGAGGAAGAACCAATAGAACGCCAAGTAATGAAGCTTGCTGAAGTCATTCAACAACTGTACCAAAGAGTAGTAAGACTAGAGATCCAAGCTATACCGAGTAATCCACAAGAAGAATGTGACCAATGAGAAGTGAATGCTCGAAGTACAATAGAAAGGATTAAGGCACTCACTAAAGAATGTAATCAATTAAGTAGTAGAAGTGCACAGATACATGAGAAACTATCTGAGAACCCTGAATTGCATAAATTGGAGTCACAACTCCAAGAGGCGAAGTACCAAGCCAAGAAGTTACAGGTACAGATGAAGGCCCTACCGACCATAGAGAAAATGAAGAGGTCCCACGAACAACACATCGTGCAACAACAAATTCATATGATCTAGAGAAAGGTCATGGAAGTGACGTAACAACTTCAACCTTTGCAGGATAGGGCATGTCAACTATTCTTAGAGATTGAGAGACCAGGGACAGATCTGGAACAGGTCATGAACACAGTAGAGCAGCGCTTAGAAGGACTAGTTAGTAATGCACTCATTCAGGAGTTTGTCGAACAAGAAGTAGTAGAAAAGAAACAGGTCGAAGAAGCTCAAGTGAAGCTCGAGGCCTTCAAGGTAGAGTTATGCAGAGAAGAGTGACTCGGGACGAGTCATAGGTGAGTGTTGGGGGCTTGTTGGCCCTCGACCAAGTTTTAAGGAATACTTGGTCATAGTTGACCATTTGGTACTTCGACTGCCTATTGAAGACGAAGTGCATAGCGAAGCAGAGATCACGGGATCTCACCACCTTTTGTGGAACCTTTTTGGGTTTTTTGAGAATATTGTTAGGGGAAAGGGATGTCAAACCTTATTTAGGCCTTTTTCTATGTATAAATAAAGGTCTAGGCCATGTAATAAAGGAGGCCCTATCTAGTCAATGGCTTAGTGCATAAGTTGGATCTATGTGATCAGAAGTCTGTGTGATTGTTAGAGCTTTGTGCATGCTGTAATAGTGCTGAGTGCATAGAGTGTGAGAAGGCTTAGTGCTTGGATCTACCCGGAGAAAGAGGATCTAGAGAGCTGCACAGATCTCTTGTCCTATATAGGGTAGGATCTTGAAGGCTTAGTGCTAGTAGCAGGATCTATGTGATCAAGTATCGTAAGGCTCTGTGAATTTTGTGTAAGACTTGCGGAGCTGAGTGCAAGTCTCTGTGAGAGACTGTAGAAGGATTTGTGCTGAGTGCAAGAAAGAGGGATCTAGAAAGCTACACAGATCCTCTGTCCCATGTGAGGTAAGGGTCATTGAAGCTCTGTGTTGTAACTACCTGACCAAGATAATATAAAGAAGACTTTGTCGACGTAGCCCCAGGGTGGGGGTGAACCATGGTAACTCTCGGTATTGTGCTGATGTGTTTGTCTCTCTCTTGCTAAGTGCTCTAATATATTTAGATATATTTATTGATGCTTTGTGCTTATGAGATATGAATGCATGCTAGATATGGTACATAAGATGCTAATTGCTTAATCTATTGAGTATAACTTGTTTATCATTGCTAAGTGCTAGATCTGAGTAATTACTACGGTGCTCTGTGATTTCTACGAAGTGTATTAATGAATGTATGTTAGGAAATAACTGATGCTAAGTGCACTGTAAGCAAGATAATCATAGATCTGTGTCCCAGCTAAGGTTCTAGACACCTGAGTCCTACAACCACCCCTGCCTCTACCTTGGGTGAGACTTCATCTGCTTCGCAAGTGTTGCCGAAAGGGTCAGTAGTTAGGGATTTGTTGGTGCACTCTTGAGAGTTGAACCCTGGGTCTTCCCCTATGACAACACTACCGCATCCACATCTATCAGTCCTTCAAATAATGGAATATCAAAATTTACCTGTACTTTGAAGGGGGTTGCATGGTTGCTTGATTAATATGCTTCTCTCATGGGAAATCATCGAAGGATCTACATGAAGGTGTCCATGATTTCGTTCCTTTATCATGCGAGGGATTCCTTGAGCAAAATTTTAATAGGATCTACTAATCCACCATCTTTATTTTCATCCCCCATGGGTTTTTTTAGGGCTCGATGTGACCGATCTGTTAATGGATCGATTGGTTCAAGTCCCAATTTCTTGTACCCAGACGTTGTCGGGAACATTCACGAAGGAAAATAAATGAAGAGCAGACTGCTCTAATACCAATGATATGGATTTATGAGTAGAATGAACTGATTAAAACATTGAATATCATAAACACAGAGATAGGAAGAATGACAGAAATATCTAGTGAATAATATCTTCTATTAAATAAAGAAATAGGTTGAAACTATAATACTGCAGAACTGAAACTTGCTTGAATGGTGGTAGCTATCTCTTAGAAGAGATGTGGCTGATACGTGCATCCATCTGAGAAGAATGGATTCCAATGATTCTCTAGAGGCCCCTTTCATATTACTCATGAATGCTAAAACCCTAGACATCCAAAAACCTAACCCTAGAAGGTGAAACGCCAAAAGTCATGTGGGCCCTATGTGTAAGTTGGTGTAATTTGGTACCTCAACTTCCTAGGTTCATAAATTTTGCATACGACCTCTGTTTTATCCGTGATAGCCCGTTGGAAAGTTATTTCATAGAACTACACATTTTCTATCATACTATGACCTAGACTATAGTCTGATCATATTGAGTAAAAAAAAAAAGGTCTAGGGCCCCAAAACAGCCCCGAAAGTACAAAAAGATGTGTTGACATGAAAACATACAAAAGAAGCTAGTTGGATTAGGAGAGAGGCCACCTGTATCCACCTGGAGAATGGGTGAGGCTTCAGACAACCCCAAAAGTGTAAAAATCACAATTATAAAGCAATACAGAAAGACGTATTGAATAAAAAATAGACACGAGGAACCAGTTGGAATAGGTGGGTGGCCACCAAAATCCATATGGATCACATAGAGTAATAAAATCATCACAAAGTTAGTAGTCCTCAACATGTAAACATTTGAATCAGATTTACATCTAACAAAGTCATGTGAAAACAAGTAAGAATCCATCTTTTCATACCATTCTCTAGGTGCCTGCTTGAGGCCACAGAGAGACTTCTTTAGTATGCATACTAAAGATGAGTTTTGAATCAACCCTTGAGGATGCTCCATGTATATCTCCTTTGAAAGATCACCATGAAGAAAATAATTATTCACATCCATATGGTGAACTTCCCATCCTTTGGCTACTTCAATGGCTAGAGCCAAGTGAATGGAGTCCATCTTTGCTACAAGAGAAAACATCTCATCATAATCTATGCCATGAATCTACTAAAATCCTTTTGCAACTAATCTATCCTTATACCTACTCACCTGGCCATTTTCTACCTCTTGTTCCTATAGACCCATTTTCATTAGACAAGTTTCCTCCCTGGTGGAAGTGGAACCAGATCCCAAGTCTGATTCTCTAGGAGAGACTCGTGCTCCTCATGCATGGCTACTTCCCATAGTGGATTTCCAATAGCCTCATTGTAAGTATGTGGTTAAGAAGATTGAACCATATAGCATTGCATGGGAATCATTGGCTCAGAAGATGAAAGTACATGAGAAGGATCCACATACTGAGATCAAGTCCTCCTCGAATCCAATGGATACCCTACAAGGTTTCCTGCTGCCTGAAGTGTGGACTACACCAACTTGGGAACAGGGATAATTTTAAGGATGGAAATTTATATTAAAATGTAGAAATTTGGGCTAATCTTACTAGTCCTTTATATGAAAAATGTAAAATGTTTGGCAATTCTTTTGTAAAAATATTTAAATTTCTAAGGATTTTATATAGTTTCTATCAAATTTTGGCCATTTTTAAGGTAAAATAATTTTAATCTATTGAATTTGGGCAAATCGTTTTCAGAAAAAATGGAAATTGGCGAATCGTTTTTGGGGAAAAACATTGGGAAATTATCCCATTTGTGAAATTTAGCCCCTAAAATCATTTATGCTTGGGAATTTGTTGAAGCTACGACACTGGCTCCTCATTTGGATGTACTAACTTCTCATCTGTGTCTAAATATGTAGCATTTGAGTGTGTGGAATCATCATCTCTGATGTTTGGAACTGATTCAAGCAGACGAGTCTCTGCATGTTGCACTGGAGGTGCATGCAAAGGACTCTCCTCAAACTGAACATTGTTCTCAATGATGAGATGGTATGTATAGGGATGAATCAATCTATACCCCTTCACATCAACTAGATATCCCACAAATATTAAAGGTGTGCTCTATGGATCTAAGGCTTTCCTCTTTTTAGAAGGAATATGGGCCCATGCTCTAGATCCAAAGATGCAGAAGTGTGTGACATCTGGTTTGTCACTTGTATAAGCCTCAAAAGGTGTCCTATCCTCAATAGATCTATGAGGTGTTATATTATGTATGTAAGAAACACATTTAAATGCCTCGGCCCAAAGCTTGGAAGGAATTGATCATGCATACAACATGCAACTAGTCATCTCCTTGAGAAACATGTTCTTCCTTTCAGCAAATCCATTATGTTGTGGAGAGTATGGAACCATTTTCTACAACTGGATACCATCTTCATGACAAATATTATGAAGAACTTTGTTGATATACTCCCCCCCATTGTTTCTACGAAGGATCTTTATTTTCTTCCCAGTTTGTGTCTCTACTAGAGATTTGAAGTATTTGAGATTCTCAAAAACTTCATACTTTTTGCTGAGAAAATAGACCCAAGTATATCATGAGTAATCATCAATAAATGTAAGAAAATACCTTGCTTTGTTGATGGACAAATGTGGAAATGGACCCATGAGATCACTGTGAATAAGCTCCAAGGAAGAGAAGGATCTCCTTTCCTTCCCCTTTTCAAACTTCTCTTTAGGATGCTTGCCAAGAATACATCCTTTGCAAACCCCTTTAGAAAAGTGAATGTCTCGCAAACCTTTTACCATTCCTTGGTTGGAAATTCGTTGCATGTACCTAAAGTTTAAATGACCAAATATCGTATTCCATACTCTACTACTATCATTAGCATGTGTAAGTAGAAAAGAGGAGTCATAGTCAGTAAAATTAGTGAAATTATAAAACTGTGATTTGTGATCTACCTCACCAACTGCAATAATGGAACTATCATGCATGTCAAGTACAATAATGAAATCTGATGTAAATTCAACCCTTTTACCTATTTGAGTGATTTGATAAATTAAGAGAAGATTTATAGAAATCTTTGGAACATGTAAAACATTCTCAAAAATTCCATTAGGGAGTTCCACTCTTCCCTCTCCTGCAATTGATATTGGAGTATCATCCCCCATGAGAATATGAGGTCCAGAGCATGAACTCAAAGAAGTAAAAACTTCCTCTTTCGCTGTCATATGATGTGATGCATCAGAATCTATAATACGTGAATCATATCAGAAATTAATTGCAACCAGAGCATGATGAATACCTTTCTTAGGCACATGGTATTCTTTTGTCTTCTTCTTGGCTCCTTCAGGAATGAAGTCTCCAAGGTTATTCTTCTAAAGTACATCTATCATAAGATCAATCTACTTCTTCATGCATGTGGATTCTTCAAGATTCGGTTTATTGCAATATTTGCACTACTTTCCCTTCTTCTTCTTCCCTTTGGAATTTGAAGAATCTTTGGAACCTGAAGGATCCTTGAAGGGTTTTGAATATCCCTCATTCTTTAACTCTGGATGTAATATCTTCTTTCGTTTCTGCTTCTATTTATGATTACATGACCCTTTGCCATCATACATGGTGAGTGCATGTTCTTTGGGATATTTCATGAGGCCCATATGTATTGAGCCATAGTAGGCATTTTCCAATTTGCTCCCAAAAGACATCTTCCAGAATGTAAATTGGAGACATATACAACGTATTCTGGTCCTAGCTTGGCCAATATTGTTATAATAAGTTGTCTCTCTTGTGTAGACTTGTCAATACCACATTCAGCCAATCTCAATATCAAAGATTTAAATTTAGTAAATAAATCTTGTATATTATCAAAACTTTTAGGGTCTAAGGTATTCAACTCTACCTCAAGCATATGACCACGCATCTCATCCTGCTTTCCAACAAGTCCTTCCAAGGTGGTCCTGATCTCATTTAGAGTCTTGCATGCAACAACATGAAACCATAAATCAATGGATATTAAGTCAATAAGTAGTCATGTGGCCTCATCCTTACAGTTCACCCATCTGGTCTTCTCAAGTGTTGATGTAGGTTTTGTTTCTGTTGCCATCGTCAAATTATACAGTCTTTTTCTTTTGATTTGGAATGTGGACTTCAGATTCCATTAAAAATAGTTGTACAGTGTGAGTAGTATCACCACAATTGATTGAAGAAGTTTCATCATCTCCATCCTTGCTATTGATTCTGAAAAGATCATGAAAACGCAGATCATGGATTCTGAGATATGACTGACAATTATGTGGCAGCTATAGATATGATAAAAACAACTATATCTCCTAAAATATGATGTGGGTTTTGTATATTTATGGTGAGCATGAGAATCCCTTTGTCATACGTCTCTGGTCAAAATTTCAGCCCGACCCAGATCGTGGATTTCAATATATGGTTGTTTTATTGTAAAAAACCAATTTTCTAGAGTGTCTCACCTTGGCAATGGGAAGATTGAATCATCACGCCCTAGTGAAGGATATAATGTGACTATGTCGCACCCCAACAATGGATAGGGTGCGTTTATTTTGGAAAACTAAATATTGTATCATGGTGAAGAATACAGTGAGACAATGTCGCACCTTGGATGTGTAGAAGATGCGTCGATTCCTGAAAAAAAAATTCATAAGTTTGAGCCCGACCGTCGCACCCTAGAAATGGATAGACTACATTGATTTTCCGTTGCACCATAGAAATGTATAGACTGCGTCGATTGACCGTCGCACCCTAGCAATGGATAGACTGTTTCGATTCCATTTGGTGCACCTTTCAATAGGGATAGGCTGTGATTCTAGCAGAAACTAGGGTTACTCAATAATTAAATCCTATTTCTCTCATCTCTGTATTTCTTGGGTTTCTCCAAGCATCTCGAATCTGATACCATGTCAGTGTTTCATGGAAACATACATACGAGACCTAGCTAAATCATACACAAACAAAGCCTATAAGAAACGGAAGAGATATACAATATGAATAATGAGAATCAATGTATATTATGATTTGTTCAATGAGTGAGTGATATTCACTCATATAGGAAATTCCATCCTATAATTAAGAAAATCGAAGAAGCAGTGATCTTTTCTTAGGAAGGCATGCATAATAGTGATGGTCTAAAATTAGAAAGTCTAAAATAGAACCAGTCAGTTAACTCCCACTGAACTATTGTGCCGAAAATAGAAATTTCTCCAACAGGTTTTGTTCATAGACTAGAAAATTAAGTAATACGCAATAGGTTTTTAAAATAAAGATACAATTGAGAATATAAGGGAGGTTTTTCCTCACAAATATGCCTAGATTGGTGAAAAGCCCATAATTTGGAATTTGTTTCCAAAAATTGTAAAATTCCAAATATGAGTTTAGGATTTCGTTTTATCTCTTCTCAGTGAAAGCGATGTATAAATGGAATCTCTTAGATCATGGGAAGGGAGGACGATTATTTTTGAAACCATCTTCAAGAGATATTTAACTCCTTTCTGATTCAGAGATTCCAATTCAATACAATCATGCAATTTTTGTTTGTGAGTAGCTAAGTATTCTAAAATTTTCCCAGTCGTGATCTCCAACTTTGGGAGGGCCCCTCAAGACTAGTGATCTTCTACTTTCTTTCCTTTTTATTCTATATTAGATTGTTGTTTTTTTTTAAATTTGGTTATGTTATTTCATTTGTGTTTAATCTAAATTGTTTTTGTATCTAATTCAATTTTGCAATTCGTTGATTCAAATATGTTAAGTGTCAATGGAATTCATTAAACTCTTTCTAAATTGATACACCCATTCTCTCACGTTTCCATATGTTTTATTTACACATATTGTATTATGTTTTCACATCCATAACTCTATTCTCATATTCCATATCCATTTCAATTCGTTTCACTATTTAAGAGCTACGATTTCATTAGTAAGAATTGTATGAATGACTAGAAATTTACCACATATCCTTACAACAATTAAATGATGATTTTATATGCAACAATCATCTCCAAAGTCATATTTTATTCCTATGCACTGTTAAAATATAGATACTATGCCTCTTCTGTGTATTAACCCTATCTATTTGTGCCATGTATCCATGAACCTCGCCTCCAAATTGGTTACCCTTGCCTTTGATTCACTAGGGTGTATTCCTTTGGAAGGTTGATCTCTGAGTTCATATGTGGTATGCTAATTTGCATGTTGTGAAGGTTGTGTGTGTGTGTCCCTATTTGACAATTATTTCATTGTTGTTTTCATGTGAAAGTTTGGTGTTGGGATTTTCAATTGCATAGTTTATAAAGAGTACTGTTAGGTAGATTCATTTTCCTGTAGTTCTTTTCCTGTAATTTATTTCCTGTAGTTTTCTTTGTATGCTCAAACATTATTTGAGGATCACTGAAGACTCAATAATTTTGTCCCATAGTACATTGTTAAGTTAGAATCTTTTGGTGTTTGATAGTTGATTCCATTAAATGCATGTGTGTTTATTTCCATCATAGATTGTTAACACTTTAAAAGACACTTCAACAAGTTAAGTTGGATGTTGGAAACATAGTCTCTGTGCAATAGAGGATCATATATCATGTTGGATTATTGTCACCTGCAGCTAGAAGTAGCCCCAATAATTCCAATAGAGAAATTGAAGAAGAATAATTGGTTTCACAAAGAGTTTTCATTTATTTTACAATTTGGTAGAATAGTCCATCTTTGTTCCTACACATATTGTGCTTGCACATCACAAGCCTACAAGCCCCGTGTCAACATTAAATCATTGGAAATATATGTGACACAATTTCCCCGGTTTGTCAAGTTTAGTGGTAAGACCTAGTTAGACTCACCTCTTTTCATGTAGACAAACTATCTTGATGAAAAATTTCAATAACACCACTTAGATCTATCATGCTTGATGTGCTAGTTGTGAGTAAGAGTGCATGAGAATGAAGGTTAGATAGGAGTTTTGGGGATTTTCTCTTAAAGATGGTAAATTCCACTTTAGATCAATAGCCCACTCACATAAGGGTTTGACTAACCTCATATTTCTGATTGATTTGAATGCCAGTTTGGGTAAAACTTGGTATTTTCTTTCAAGATAGAGAATTGCCTCTTAATTTGATTAGTTCCTTGTGTTTAAATTTTCTTTTGAAGCATCCAATGAGTGGTAATGAAGAGGGAAAAAACATTAGACATGTGCATGTGTAGATAAATGGTATGGACATGTTGACATGCAGAGCGATGGTATTATATTCATGCTTAATAGTAGCCATATGGATAGAGTGAAGTTGTTTAAGGTTTCATTTATGCATTATGAAGTGTGTTTTGTCAGAATTAGTTGTTAGCATAGGCTATAATAGGCTCTAATACTGCATTTCCTTTTCTTTCATCTCTAAGTTTACAAACTCCCGGTCGATAATTTAATGCTGATAAATTAGTGCATATAATTTACCCAACATCATTTTTCCAAAAAATTCCACATCATAAACCATCAAAATTAAAATTTTGAATTTTTATAAATGAAGGAATATTACATCCTCTCCCACTTGAACTGAACACCATCCTTAGTTTTCCAATATGAACATATCATATCTAGAATAGGAATGGATAAGTATTTCTCATGGATTCTTCCATTTCCCAAGTGGCCTCCTCATGACTAAAGTGTATCCACTACAATTTAACCTAAGTAATGTATCAATTAAATGTTTATAAATGGAAGGATATTACATCCTCTCCCCCTTGAAATAAACACCATCCTTGGTGTTCCAATCTGATCATTCCATCTTTGGAACATGAATGGATAAGTATTTCTCATGGATTCTTCCATTTCTCAAGTGGACTCCTCAGGACTAAAGTGTCTCCACTGCACTTTAATTTTCGCAATGGCTCAGTTTTGCAACATATTTTCCTTCTTGTTGAGAATAGGTAGAAGTTCCACATGAAAATTACCTTCAGGTTCCACCTTAATCACATTCCAATTTAAAATATGAGTTACATTACGTACATAATTCTTTAAAAAGGAAACATGAAACACATTGTGAACTTTTAAATTGGTTGGAAGTACAAGTTGATAGGCCACTGGCCCCACTTTCGAAAGCACTTGAAATGGCCTGCAATACCATGGTTTGAACTTGGTAATCTTTCCCAATTTTAATGAACTATTTTTTGGTTTGACTTTAATATAAAAATGATCTCATATATTGATTTTTGAAAATGTTCTCTTTAAATGTGCAAAGCTCTTTTGTCTGTCCTGTGCACTTTTCAAATTTTGTTTTTCTTTTGAATGATTGCTTCCATTTATTTTAGTATATCAGGACCCAAAGTAATCTTGTCAACTAGGTTGTGCCAACTAATAGGTGTTGGACACTCCCTGCCATACATTACTTCAAAAGGACTCATCTTTAAAGATTTATGATAACCATTGTTATATGCAAATTCAACCAGATGGAGGTAGTCTTCCTATATTCTATGACAATCCATGACATACATTTGCAACATATCCTCTATAATTTGGTTATTCCTTTTGGTAGGACCGTCAATTTGAGGACGATATGCATTACTAAAATTCAATTGAGTGTCCAAGCCTCTGCACAAATTCTTCCAGAAATTCGAAGTGAATTTTGTATCCATGTGTGAGATTATAATTTTGGGTAAGCCATGCATCCTAAATATTTCCTTCATGAAACTTTCCACAATGTTTATAGCTTTGTGAGTTAATTTCACTAGGATGAAGTGTGCATCTTTAGTGAGTTTGTCTACTACTACCATTATAGAGTGATTATGTTTCTTAGTCTTAGGCAGTCATGTGATAAAATCCATGTTAATCACTTCTCATTTCCACTCAGGAATGGGTATTGGCTGAAATAATCTAGTTGAGTGATGGTGCTTAGCTTTAAATTGCTAACACTAAATTAATATTCCAATGAAACATAATTTAAATCATTTCCAAAAATATCTACAATATAGGAAATCCCTATAAAATAGTGAGGACTAGAAAATAAGACTTGGGGAATACATGAAGTTTAGGTGGGAAAGGGGAAAATAATAAGGGTAAACTATATACAACTTAGGTTTTTGTAAAAAGTTAAAATAAAAATAAAATCTGGAAATGAAATCAAATTTGGAAAATTGATTTATTTTTCATTTATTTTTTTTATTTTTTATTTGACGAAAAATATGTACATGTTAATTAGGTTAGTTCATTAATCACATGGTTAAAAAAATAATTAAAATTACAATAAAAATACATAAAATATAAATATTGACAAAATAACACAATAACATTAAATAGTAAATTAAAATTAAAATCAAATAACATAAAATATATACACAAAATAAAAACAAAATATTTATAAAAAATAGTTACAAAAATTAATAAAATAATATAATATAATTACAAATTAGGAAAATTTAGAACAATTTATACAATTCAAGGTTCCGCTAATCAGGGTTCCACACCTGTTACACATCAAAATCACTCATTGCAATGATGGCTAGTGTCGTTGTTACAAATATCACAAGTGTCGCAAGTGTCGTGAACATTATATTGCCTATGTCGTCTCTCTAACGACATCGTAAAAACACTTAAGACACCTCAAAGACTAGTCTTGAAGAAGAGAAATCAATTTACAAGGAGTAAAAGCCTTTTTCCATTGAAAACGCCACTTAAAAGTCAAATTTGGAAGGGAGCGCTCCCCTACATACTGTGAGGGAGCGCTGACACTCTGTACCCTCTTCTAAGGGAGCGTTCCAATGCTCTGTGTCCCTTTTTGAGGGAGCATTGGCCTTTTTTGAGAGAATTTTGGTTTGTTGGAGGAAATCAAGGATGAATCTCCTCAATATTTGAAGGTAGTAGGATTTGAATCTGAGGTCAAGGCATGATCTTAGAGGAAATCCACAACTGAAGGAGAGGAATCCTCAACTTACCCCAAACATCTCTAAATTGGTTAGGCCTCCCCAAGCCTATATAAGGAGGCTTCTTCATGGTGAAAGGATAGATGGAGATTGAGAATTACACCAAACTTATGATTCCATAAGTGAGATGCCATTGGAGTATAATCAATGTAGATTACTTGAGAAAAGGGGTGGGACAAGGAGAGTTGGAAGAGGCTGTTGCACCTCCATCAAAGGATTGCAAGCACCTTTTATTTGTTCTCATTAATAATCAATGCTTGGCTTGTTTCTTTCAAATTTATGTTTGTTCCACATGAATTTGTCTTCAGTAGATAGATCTATATTTGAGCTAATCTCAATAGAATAGGAAGTTCTTTGTATCTTTGTTTGTTTTACAGGACCTATCGAGGAGCTCAGGATTGGAGCTCAACTTGGAATTTGCGAGGACAACACTGTTAACAAGGTACATATTGTTCTTCTTCCTCTTCATATATTAGCTTAATTAGATCTAAAAAAGATGTCAGTGTCCATGTTAAGAACTTTTCTGTCTTGGCCTTAGGATTTTAGAGACCAAGAGGGAATTCGCTTGTCTGCAGGAGGATTCACTTGTAACAGAAATTGGCGAGTCCACTAGGGAGGAGCTATGATTTTTGTTTCCATTCCCATATCTTGTTTTTGTCCATTTCCCTTTCTTGACCTTCTCCATATTGTCTCTGATTCATAGATATGTTTGATTGCCTCTTTGTTTCATCATGATCACCCTAATTTACTGAGTCTGTTTAGAAATTAGGTTTTCTGAGCTTTTTTCTGAGTTTTGAGAGCAGAGCGCTCCCCCTCTGTTGATATTAGAGAACCAACGCTCACCATTATCCTTACATAGAGTGCTAGAATGATCTGGTGCCCCTTACACCAGAGTGCTACCCCCTTTCTGTGAGAAATTATTCAGATTTTTATCTTCTGAAGTTGTTTCTTCAATTTGTCTTTGACTCAGGATTTTCATCCTCTCAGTTCATCTTGGTATTGGCCTTCAACACCTTGTTTTCTAAGAATTGATCTCTTCTTGTTTGGGATTTTGACATTTTCTTTCCCTGCTTTGAAGTCACTCTTCGTCTTTATTGATTTAGAGGTGTCTTGTTGCTTTCTTCTCATTTATCTGGTTGAGTAGAAACCTTTGTGAGGGATTCCAAATATCTGTGTACCATCCCATTTGATCTTTGAGGTATTTTTTCCCAAACCTTTTTCAATCTTTTTGCATTTTTTGTTTTCATTTTGTAAATTTTTTGATCTTTGTCTTTCTTGTTAATCGTAACGAGAGTGCGTCTTTGTTTGTGAAAAGCTCGCTTCTGATTGTTTGAACTTTTTTTGATCTTAAAATCTGAATGACATTAGAATTTTTTGCATCAAAATTGATAATCATTCACACACAAAGCAAAAGGATATCTTTGTACAATTTTTTTTGAATATTAGAAAGGAATTTTTATGCGAATTTTGTCTTTACACTGAATTTGATTGAGAAAAAAATTGATTGAGGACATTACATCGTAGTGTTTGATAGTGAAAACAACTTTTTATCATTTCCTTAAATAGGCATTCATTGAAAGAAATGATTGCTTATCATCTTTTATGCATTTTGGGGGAATTGAGTCTTAACACCATCAGTTTCACTTTCATACACCCTTTGAGTAAAGAACAGTTGCAAAGTGAACACTAATTTAAAATTATCTAGAACATTTTGTTTTTAGGATCTTCCACCAAAATTAGACTAGGATTAGCACTTTGGATTAGGTAGTGAGTACAACTCTCCAATGTATTCAAAACAAACATTAGCATCTTGCGGTAGGGAGAGAAAAATCCAATTGTTGTATAGGCTTTCCGGGATCCCCCTCTCACACAAGGGTTATGCACGAGGTCGCATTCGAGAGAATTATGGAGATTATCCCTTTGTGGTTCAATAGTTTGTAGTGGTCGGATCATATACCAAGGGTTATTATTGAAGCTCAGTTGGTTTCATTTGGTCTCGATGCTTCGTGAACTCTAAATCCATTCAAGGTCCTCTGGAGTTTTACCGGTCCACTTGTCCTTAGTTCTCTCGAAGGATTTTGGACTTGTTATCCTGCTCATACGTTTGGACAGGACAATCGATTGTACTCACCCAGGGGCTAACTACGAGTTGGTGTCCTTAGTTTCCATAATATTTAGGTACTTACATGAGGTAACGGTGAAGGGATGTCTCACTGTACCTGGAACAGACATTGGTCAAACTCACTCGAGCTCCTTGGAGGGTAAATCCACAATTACTACATGGAATCTTGCACCAAGGTGAAAGTCTGTTAAGCAGGTCACCATTGTAACTGTTCCACTATATCCTAGCCCCTTCTTGACTTAATCACGCGACGTTGGGTTTTATCACCAACTAGTACAATCATCAATATAAGTTTTGTTTGCTTGGTTTGATTCCTAGATTTGATTAGTGTATGTTGTTTCTTTGTCGTTAGTTGGCCATAGATTTTTTCGTCGAATTTTTGGTTCCACCAACATCGACTCTCCACAGTGTTCACGTAGGGTACAGGGCCTTCCCCCAGAGAATATGGAAGAATTTACCCCTTTACCACCTCATGATACAGAGGGCTCTCCTCAACAGAGCGAGGTTCATGACATTATAACCTCACAGGAGGAAGGTTCTGCTTCCTTAGAATATTTTCGTATTGTTTCGGATTCTATGGAGGCTTTCCTCATCCCTGCGGGATACAAGAGGCATTTTATCTAGCTGAATTCAACCAGAGAACTTGTTGTTACTAATCCTTCTAACATTCCGACATGGTCTCACACGGGACCTCAAGTCGGAGACCCCCTTTGGATTACTGAGATAGTTCTCAGCCCACACACATTGCGAGAACTTTATGGATTAGGTATGGGTGTTGATGCACTTGTTGTGTCTCAATTACCTGAACCATGTGTCACCTATACCATACCTTTAGATCATTTTATTGGTACAACCGTTAGTTCCATCACAACATCTATTGGTCTGAATATGTAGTCTGTTGGTCCAAGTTCCACTGTTCTTCTCCAGAAGGCCCAATCTACGATGGTCCCTCACATTGTGACTATACCCACTGGTAACGTAGTGGTTATCCAAACTCCCATTGGTACGCCACTGTCATCTAGGCCTACTCCATCACTTCCCCCTGGGTATCGGGCAATAAATCCTTCCATTTTCAACACTACCCAAGTCATACTCGGAAGTATTATACCTATCCAACAACTTGGAGAAATCGATTTTGGTGGCTATAATCCTTTGAGTGACACTAGTCAGTAGTCTACGTCTAGTTTCCAAATTCCTAGAACTTCATCTCATGCTGGGGGGCAACCTCCTCATGGAGGACAACCCCCATATGGAAGGCAACCTATGTTTGGAGGGAAACCTCCATTTGGTGGGAAACCCCCTCTTGGAGGGAAACCTCATGTTGGGGGGCAACCCTAGATTGGAGCCCATCATCAACCTTCTGGACTGAATGTGTCTGCAACTCCTAACTCGTGGAATGTTCCTTTTCCAAAAAACCCACTGTTCTCTCGGGGATATAATCCTCAAAGTATACAACACCCTCCTCTCTCTCAAGGAAATTATTGGTATCCTCCTTATTGAAAAAATGTTTACCCTCCATATGGTAAAATATCTAATCCAATGTATAATACTCAGAACCCATCCGGTTATCCTCCGCTCGCAAACATTTCTCAAACCCCCTCGAATCCTGTGTACTCTAGACAACAACAACCTTATGCAAGAGGACCCACCGGTTACAATTATCCATCTAACCTAGTGTATGGTCCTACTGGTGTTCCTATGCCTCACCAGTATCACCCACAGGTTAATCGACAGCTACCTTTCCATGCTACTCTGGATCTCCCAGACTTGTCTTGGTTAACCAATGATCCTATATTGCATTACCCTTTCTGGCCAGTGATTCCAGCTAAACTCCCTTCTGATATTCTGAAGTTTGACGGTAAAGTTGGAGAAGACCCCAATAATCACGTAATGAATTTCCATTTATGGTGTTCATCGAACTCCTTAGTGTAAGACTCAATCCTTTTACGCATTTTCCAAAAACACTTATAGGCTCAACAACCAAGTGGTATATTGAACTTCCATGTGGTTCTTTCCAAGATTTTAACTCCCTTGCCATGTCTTTTCTCACACACTTTCAACTACCCATTCGATATGAAACAGGTACCAAACTCTTGACCTCCCTTCCTTAGACAAACTTCGTGCATATCTCTGATCACATTCATGAGTGGAGAAGATGACGAAGGTTGATCAAAGCAGTCATTCCTGACCAATTATTGGCGGAATGGTTCACTAAATCAAGGTTACCCTCTATCTCTTGCGATATCGCCATGGGTGGTGTAGTCATAGAAGAGGAAGCCATTTCCAAGGCACAGTACTTAGATCTGGTTTACTCACAGTCTGGTACTATGTATGAGTTAATCCCAAATGCTACCCGTTCCACTACCGATCCATCCAAAACTTCATCTTCATCACATGTGAATGGTGTTATTGGCTTCGTCAAAACACAATCTTTGTCCCAGTCGACTAGAATAGATAATCGATCTTCTCTGGCATCCACCTCCAATTTGACCGCACCCTCCTCTACCTCCCCCCAAACTCAAATATCTGAGGTGAATGTAGTTCAATCTTCCCCTTCCCAACAAACTAGAGGTAAGAAGAAAGCAAAGGAAAAAACCCAAAAATACAATAAGGAACAACCCAAAGATCAAAAGCCACCACCTGCTAACGAAAAGAAACCACAATGGAAGCCAAAATTCTCGTGTCTTATTTGTGGTGACGATCACTATAATCGAGACTGTCGACATCGCGATGAAGTGGCCAAACTTTTCAAAGGGAATTCCCAACCCACCTTGCTTACTCAACCTTTTCCTCAGCAATAATCTATGGTTTTTTTGACCACCTCTTCAACTAGGGGGTCAACTCCATGCACCATGAAGATGTGCATCAACAGATGCAACCATGTCAAAGAATTTTTGGTTCTACAGGGCATCTTTTGCTCCAGCACACAGTTTTCTAAGCGGGATTACTGCACCCCTGCATGGGTTTATAATTTAATATGTCTACATGGATCATGTTAGGTTTGTTTCCCTAGGGTTTCTTCATTAGGAGAGTTCCTTTCGCTGAGTGTTTTTTATCCTCAGGAGGTTAATGTGGCCTAACCAGTGGGGTTAATCTCCCTTGATTTTTTCACTCCCACCCAATAAATCCTCCAAAGTGGTTAAAGGTGTTCTAGTGAAGTTATTCCTAGGTATATAGTGTTTAGGAATGTTGTAAATGACCATGTAAGACAGCACGCGAAATTTCGCGGAATTCCGTCAAGTATAGCTAGGTTTCTTTTAAGGTTCCAAATTAATTGATTGATTAATTAATTAATTATGGGTAATTAATGTAAAACTTAGGTCCTAGAATTTTTGATAGGGGTATTTGTACTCAAAAGAAATATAATGAGACCCCCTGCACCCGTGGACCAAGTTTCAACTCAGTCGGACAAGTTTTTCTAGGTTGTTTGTCCACTTAGGAGTTTTTCGTGAAAACGCCAATTTTAATTGCCAAACCCAGGACATGGGAAAATATCAATTTTGTAATAATGGACCAAATCAAGTTTATTAAGTGGAAAATAATGATGATAAAGACCCACCTAACCTATTCCTAACTTTTCCTACCCTTTTAACCCCTCATTTAATTAAAATTAACTTTTAATTTATTCCCATATGAGGAATACGTCCCTCTTCTCCCACATAAAGTTAATAACTCAATTAATTAGTGGTCCCCTCCATACCTCACACCCTCACCTCATCTTATATCATACTTTAATTAAAGTTTATATCCCAATTAGGAGTGTGCTCTACACACTCCCCCTCACCTCACCTCCCTCACACTAACCTCACACACCTCCCACATAATAGTTGTAAAATCATGTTTTAATTAGAACGTGGGGCCTCCCCTACGCATCTCCTTACCCACTCACCTACCTATAAGGAGTGTGGACTCCACACTCCCTCCAAGTCACCTCCCAATCCTCATGTCCCTCAACTAACCTCACGTCACCCTCTACGTGAAAATGGATACTTCACGCTTTTCCTTTTTAGTTTGGAAACTTCAAAAGTTAAGTTAGAACTTTCTTTCAACTAGAATGTGGGGTCTCTCCTCCACCTATCACATGCCAATGGAGAGTGTGTTCAACACACTCTACCCACACGTCCCCTTATTTCCAATTCAAGCTCATGCATTCTTATTTGACACTCACGCTCATCTTGGTAACTTACGCTTTAATGCTTGCATGAATTGGAAACCTCAAACACTGTTTTCGAATTTTCCATGGAATAAAGTGTGGGACTATTCCTTGCCTAATTCTCCCCTCCTTGCCTTGCTTTCTTCACCCATCTAACTCTTCTTTCCATTTACCCTCACCCTAAAATCCTATCATCTCATTGGTGGCTTTTCTCATTGAGTTGTCTTGTCCCTTGGATCTTTGACAAGTGTTAAAGATCCAAGAGGGGTCTCTTGGCCTCCCATGGCTATAAAAGAAACCCCTCACTCCATCATTCAACACCTTTCATTATTGTACTGTTATGCTACCATTTTCTCACTATCTCATTCTCTTCCTCTCTCATCATTATTGTCACTTATCTTCATTGGTGTGGCTATTGAAGAACTTGTAGCAATTAGTTGCTACAACTTCTTCCATTTGGATAATAAAGGAAATGCTTTGGAGGATACACGAATCTCAAGAGTAGTCTGGGCTTGTTATGTGCATATGAGGTGAAATCGTTTTGTTTTAAATATTTGTGTGATTATAAGTAGATTTTTGGGTAAAGTAGTTTACTTAACTAAGTTTAGTGATTGTATAATTGCTAGCTTATTTGATCTGCATGTACTAGTGATTAAAAGTAGTTTTGATTATTAATATATGCCATCATTATCTATCTTTGTCTCACAGTATGTTTAAGCTTTGCAGGACACTTCAAGGAGAGGATATTGGGATAAGTCCAAACACGGATTTACCCTTACTTCTCACTTACACTCCAAATTATTTTTGATATTGTTCACCTTCTCTCATTCTTCATTTCGGTAGCTAACATGCTTAAATAGGTCACCTGAAATCATTTAATTTTCTTGTTCTCACATGCACAAAATCTTTTCCTAAAAACAAATATTTCATAACATTTTTTGAGTGTGTTTCAGCTCAAATCAACAAGCAATAGCTTGTTGATTTTTGTAGGTTCTTACTAGGACAAGAGGGCATGCTGCCCAAATCACATGCACAACACACCCTCCAAACAACTCCTCTCACTGGGTAAAGTTTTCTTCTTCCCGATCTACTCTAAAATACTGTAAACGCAAGCCTGAAGGAGTTGTACCCAAGCGGATTTCTTTCCTTTTAGTCTTTACTTTGCAGACTTAGCTAGATTAGTCGTGATTTCTACATGCATGCTTAATTTAAAATAATCTAGAGTAGATATCATAACACATGCTAGCTTAGAGCCTGTGGTGGCTTAGTTTAGATCGTTATTTTCCATTGCATGCAAATTTCAGTTTATCTAGTCTCTATATTACACATGTGCATGCTAACACTGGTTTCATAAAGGATCAATTAATCAACCTTCTACAATTTCTGCAAGTTACTTTTAGTTCTCACACTTCACGATTTGCAATATAATAACTAAGACTCAATCGTTAATTCTAGTCTGGGTCCCCAAGCCCTTTTCTGGAAACTAAAATTTAACTTGCAATTCATTGTCTAAAGGCTTCAGCCTTCTTATCTTTCAATTTTTAGTATTTTGGTAATTTCTTGTTGAGAAAGCTACAAGCACTCAATCACACTTCGCAGTATTTGGCTCATAGGTCTAAAATTTATTAATTAGACTTAATAGGACACCTTAACTCACCATCTTCACCACTTAAAAACTAGGGTTTTGAGGAAAGCCACAGAAATTTTTCGGAGTACTCGGCCTTAGGGTTGACCTGTGAAGCTAGGGTAGGCCTCGTTGCCTAACTTCTTGAGCATCCAACAACCACTTGGTAATAGGGGGAGGAGAGTTTTGGGTTGACACCTAGATAGGGATAAAATTATCCCACACTTAACCACTTAATTCAATTTTCAGTCTACAACACCAAGCAATACAGTTACAGACTTGCAAGCTCACTGGTCTCACTGTCTTTCAATTTACATTCATATGCAAGTTAACTTATGTGTTGTAGAATAATCGCTTAAGTGGTTATATCTCTTCAAATAGAGCACTTTACTTTCAAATATTTCATCTTTATTCTGTTCCTATATCTGTGGTGTGATCCTTCAAGAGGTGCGCATCCACCTGGAGGCATTCTCTTGATTGGGTCTTGAGTGCTTTGCATCTCTTGGCCATTGAAAAGAAGTCCAAGAGAACTCTATATGTTGTGAGCATGCTTGGTTTCATGTGTTGATGATTTTTTTATCTTGAGTATCTTAAATTCGTGCACATGCGAGTAAACTTGTTAGTATATTGTATATCTTGTATCTAGTCTTAATCGGTATATCTGATATATTCTTTGTGTCTATTTGTATCTATATTGTTGTAATACTTTATAAATTGTAATTATCTTGTAACAAACATCCCCTTAACTTAGTTGACCCCATTGCCCAATCTTAGGCACTAGTCTTAGTTGCCCTGGGAAAAGGTCTGACTCTCATACTTAGATAGTTGCATCTTTCATTTGTTGATTGACATATTAGGGTAGATTTCCCTTAACATTTAACTAATTAAAACCAACTCCTAGAACATTAAAACTCTTAATCTCATCTAGTAACTAGGGTCTACCCCCCTTTGGTTTCCCTAGGAGTTAGCCTAGACGGAAGAGGTTCAAGTCAAAGTGACAGCGTGGACTTTGAACCTAGGCATTGTGCCTCTGAGGACACACTAAGTGAAAAGGAATTAGCTCACATTTGCAAGTGTGTATAAGGACGACAATAGGTTTCTCAAACCCCCTCTCCAGGGGGCAGTTCCAGCCACCCTTCTCATGATGAGGCCTCAACAAGTGCCCATATCTATCTCTTCAATGGGATTGATTTGACCACTCGCTCTACGAATTACGATACTCCAGTTAAACCTGACAAAGGAAAAGTCACTAACGGTACTTTACCGGATCCATCACTATCCTCCATTAGTCCTCCATCTGGACCACTTTAGATTGAGAAACCTACGTTCGAATCTATCTTACGCCCTCCTAAGAGAACTATCAGTAAATCTACCTTTAATCCTAGTTCACGTGCCACCCAAAACTACAACATTGTTGAATATATGGCACAAGCACCGTGTGCTATGTCTGCGTTAGAAGTTATACAACACTGTTGCAGTGAACGCAGAACGCTCTTGGCCGCTATTGGTGCTTTTGATCCCGAGTCATCCCACACTATCATGTTTAACCTGGATAATTTCTCACCTAGACACTCTCATAAACTTGCTTTCCAAGTTGATGTTGTTGTTCATAATCAACAAATCCACTGCACTATCTTGGATGAGGCAGCCTCTACTTGTGTCATGTATTTATCCTGTTGGAAAATCTTGAAATTGCCCACACTTAACAAATCCCCAACGATGCTACATGCATTCGATGGACGAGCTTTTTATCCCCATGGAATTTTGCAGTCCCTGTCCGTCCAATTGGGTGGAAAATCCATCTCTGTTGATGTCGAGGTGGTCAATGCTCCCCTCTATTACAACTTATTGCTTGGAATAAGTTGGTTCTATGATATTTCTACCGTTTCTTTGTCATTATTTTGATGTGTCCAATTTCCTTATCAAGGCAAAATTGTCACCGTCAATCAGTTATATTTTTGTACACCCGATGCTCGCACTCCTACTTCCAATAGTATTCCCTTTCTGGGAGATCAGAAGATCACATATGAAAGCGTTGGTGTTGTTTTCTTGAAAGACTCTAGCCTTATGGGTACCTTCCATACACAAATTCCACCCACCACACATCATGTTGCCACAATCAATATGATTTTGACTATGACTTACCAAACCTTGCAATCATCTGACCCTTGTATTGTACCTAGTCCATTGGAATTCGATGCACTAGGTGACACCATGCCACTTATTCCAGCCGAAACCACATACATTTCCATTGTTGGACACACCTACCACACTTAGAGGGGGGGGTGAATGAGTGTGGGGATCTTTTTCCCAAAACTTCCCTCTTACACAAAACTCATTAGTTAGAATTTAACATTTACTCATTACTCATTGTTGTCATTAATAATCAGTTAGATGTGAATACATATCAGCAACATATATCAGCAATATATCATCAACAAATCATCTCCACAAGGAACACAAGGAACACAAGATGTATGTACAACTTTTCTTTTTATTATGCACTTCAATCCGGGGGTTTTTCAGCAACAACTGAACAGAGTACAACTCTACAAGAGCACTATCTCTATATGCAAGACTTAGCTTACATTCTCAGCACCAACTGAGATGAGGCAACAATCCTCAACAGATATCAATCTGTACCATAAACAAGAGCA